>JAUZNK010038378.1:0-17614 GCA_035046665.1 Euphysa ruthae
GCAAGCAAGCAAGCAAGCAAGCAAGCAAGCAAGCAAGCAAGCAAGCAAGCAAGCAAGTAAGTAAGTAAGTAAGTAAGCAAGTAAGTAAGTAAGTAAGTAAGTGATCTTATGTTTAAAAACGTTATAGTTTTGAATGATTTTATTTGATTAGAAAGCCTGTTCCATATAAAGGGACCTTTTGATGACAGATATTCTTTTCCAATGGTGGATCTTCTTAAGGGTGTATCTAACTTTAGATGGCTGTTGTGTAAAAGCATTCATCTATTTTCAGAAATTTTAAAGATTTAGGTTGGGTTTACTAAATGTGCATGTGCAGCAATAACCTGATTAAACATCATATAAATAGGCATGCAATTTATGGCTCTATGTTGCTAAGTACCAATATGGGCACGACTGTTCATATTTAAATAAACTTCTATTCAAGTATGAATTTAAATATCTATTTGGTATATCTAAATAAAATCTTTTAACCGAACAACAATCTTTTACCCCTAAACCTCTATCTGTTATTAATCAATGTTTACAGGAAAAAAAAAGCATTTAAAGCTCCAATTTACTATGTTATAGCACTGTCTGAGATCAAGCAATCTCCCAACATTATGGTAAATAAATAAAAACCTGTCCGATCTCAGAATAGCAGGGTGTTAACATTTATAAAAATATCTTTTAGCACTGGATTTATTTTGTAATGAATTTTTAATCTTGTCATTTCTAAATAAGAAAAGTTTACATAGATTTACGTAGTAAATTTGAAACTGATTGGTTAATAATTCATGCACTGCTACAAGAATTTAGAATGTTTTATCGTGTTGCTCGGTTAAACAAAATAGCTTTTTTTACTTTCACTTTCGTTGTCAGTTTAAATTTTTGTTCAACAGACTGATCTGACTTGTCTCTTTCGAAATCACATCAAGAAATTTTTAATGAAAGGAGCTGGTTTAATGGTATGTTATGGTAATATTCTAGATAATACTTCACACAAAGCACCTAAAATCCACTCTATACATATTTTTTGTTAGAAATGCTATTTTTATTTTAGGTAGCTAAAGAATGATTAGAATATTGTTATGATATTCTGAGTCAATAATGGAACTAAAATATCTTAAATAGAAAGTAGCTACGTCAAAAGTTCAACATAATTTAGCTTATTTTTTTGAAACTTAGTTCCTTTAAATAGCTCAGTTGGTAACACATCTGACTGCCAAAACCGTATAAGGTTCTGGGTTCAAATCCTGATATCGCTGCTGAGTGGCCACTCAGCGTCGTGTGAGTAGCAAATCATTTTCTAAAAGACAAATCAAAATAATATGTATCCCAATCAACTTAACCATCTAAATATAATAAATTAAACTCAAGCTATTACAATATCAAAAATTATAGGAATGGCCGAATTTTGCAAATTGTTGTATTGAATTAAGAGATCGTTTACTGACGTCAAACGGCCATGGAATTTCAATTATATTATTGTAAATTTTTAGATTATTAATTAAAAAGAAAATGAGTGAGCAAGCATTAAAAGACAAACTTGATCGTTTACAAAAGCAGCAGAAAAAACGTTTAATCAAACAAAAAAATAAGACTGAACTTTCTGCTTGTGAATCTTCCAAAGATAAGAAAAATTCTGGACACCTAGATAATAAAAGCTCTGATGAAGATAATTTAGATCTGAAGGTAGTTTTTTTTTTCAATTTTTTCTGGTTTGAAAAATCTAGGCATTCAAAAATTCTTTGTGCTGTGTTAAAATATGATGCGGCTCATAAAAAAAGTAAAGGATATTGCCCTATACACTTCATAGGCAAAGCAAGTTAATCTTGAACTCCATGGAAATTGTAAAAATGTCTTTGTTCCAACATTAATGTTTACTTTTATATTTTTTTCATGAACTACGATTATTTTTATGGGTTTAATTTGGAAAAAAGTCTCCCAGAATTTGGTAAATTTGTTCATGTTACTCCTACTTATGTTTATTTTAACTCTGTGGAAACAGGTTGAGTTTCTGTTAATTCATATTTGTTTTTTATTCAGTTTGCAAGTTCACAGTTTTCTAAAGACCGTTCATTATTTTGAGAGTTTAAAAAGTGTGAACTGATGAAGTTCTTATAAATTCATATTTGTCTTTCTGTATACAAAAAATTGATGTTATTTATGATAATGGTGGTCTTTTTTTGTTTAACATGTCATTGGACCAGTTTTGCACCTTTGGGTACAGTTAAGATTTGGTCCAAAGATTACATTTTTGTGGCTTTTCAAAAAAAGAGTTCTATTTTTGTGAAAATTTTTTATGTATGATGTATATATGACATTTTTTGCGGAAATGTGAAAGTTTTATTGGATCCATATGTTGGAGACACCTGTTTTGCTATTAGTCAATGCATCAATCTGTAAAATTAAATAACAGTTTTACTTCTTCATTCAAACATAGTTAGAAATATGAAACAATATAACTTATATTAAAATTAATAAAATGATCATCCAAAATATAGATATATATATTTATATATATATGGCACAAAAAGGATAAAAGGTTTGTTTACATTTTGGTACCATTGTTGTCAGAGTCCTTGAGTAGTGAAAAAAAACTTTTGCACTGGCTATTATGATATAAAGTTGATTTTCTTATCCCAATTCCTAAAACATGTGGAAAACCTATTGGTGGTTGGAAATTTCCCCAAAAAGGGTGTGTGGAAAAGAAAATCAGAAAATTCAATACCCATAATTTACCTAGGGTTTATGATAAAAGTTAAATTTTAACCAGGCATATATATCTTACACTGTAATTTTCTTATAAGATTGAAGAAGTTGATTTGAAAGAAGCTAATGACTTCAAAGAAATGCAAGAGGAGATATCGGTAAATTTTACACTTTGAAGTATTTATTTCTGTGAATCTTTGGCATAGTGGTAATGTTTGGATTTGTTTACTCAGGTATAATCTAAAAACTCACCTATGCCACTTGTCACAGACAGTTCTTGAATTAGTTAATCACAACAATTTTCACATAACAAGATTTCTCACATCGCACTCAAAAATTTTATTAGGTTTGATTTATAATACACAAAAATACTCAAAATAATATTAATATTTATAATAAAATATATAATAATATAATAATACTCAAAAAATTTAAAATACACAAATTAATAGTGCCTTTAGAATAAAGAAATTCTGTAAAAAATCTTCTCTTCATTAAATCTATATTCAATAACTTTATTTAGAAATTCTGGTTGAAACTTGTCAATTCACTCTCTGAGTTTATTTTAAGTTGATATTCAACTTTATAATAAATATATTTTAATTCTTTAATTAAAGTAAAGACCATCTACGAATGTAAAGGTTATGTTGGTGATATCAAATTTTTTATTCTGCATTTGGTTTAAATTTAAAGGAAAAAGCCAATCATCAATCTTTCTTTCTCAAAAAAGAAAAATTCGAAATAATTTTATTTTTATGCTACGTCGCATAAAGAATAATTAAGTGTTTTGTCAAGAGAAACCTGTATAAAGACAGTTGATAACAAAGAAAGAAATTTTTTTCTTTGACCTTATATGTTTGCAGATTAACTAAATTAGTTTATGCATTTTAGTATAGTGTTTTTGTAACCTTTAAAAAAATTTAAACAATTTACACTATATATTTATAATTACGAGATTAATCTTGTATTGTAAAAACTTTTTTTAACATTAAAAATTTTAAAGAATGAAAGGCAGGGCTAATTAGAATAGTTTTTCTACAGTCTATTCGGACCCTTTCAACAAGCCAACACTATATTTTTTTGATTCTTAACTTGTAGAACAATGTTTAAATTGGCTTCATCTTTTTTTTTTTTTTTTTATTATCAAATGTATCTCAAAACAAAATACAACTATGATCTTCATTTTTTGTGACCATTACTACCATAGGGACAGTCTATACTTATTTTGGTGTTATGTTTCTGGCAGTTTTCTGAAGGCTAGCCATTAGATTATTTTCAAATTTTTGCAGTTTTTTAAACCTCAGTGAATAAGTTCTATAGAAAATCAATTAGTAGATAAATAATTTTGTACCATGAAAAAATATCAATATTTTATTGAAAAATATTTACGTTATGTTAAGTATCAAAAAATACTGGTATCATCATGAGTTTTTTTTTTTTTTATTCTATGAATACCTTAAAGTTGACTACCCTTATTTAAAGTTTTTTATTAGTATTTACTTCTTATTAGAACACTTCCACTTTGAAATAAGACCTATAAAACTCATTCATTAGCAACTACCGTTATTGTAAGTATCTGAATTATTTTTATGCTTTGTAAACCGAAAATTTAAAACATGAATTGGTAAGATCTAAAAAGGTTTTCCAATTCCGGATAAAAGATTTTCCAAGCACCTCAATATTCTACTTTCTATTTCAGCCTCTTCCAAGTTTTTTCTAGGTCATTCTGGTGCTGGTTGGATAGAATAGTTTTTAAAATTTAGATCTTAGTTTATATATCTATTTCTACTGTATGTTTTAAAGAAAAGCTGGAAAATTGTTAGCTAAAAATTATTTACCGTCCTATTTTTGTAAATGACTGCCAAGCTTTCTTTTTCTTTTCAAATTTTTTTTTATGCAGAGACACCTAAAAGTAAAAACATAATAACCGGCTATCATGTTGTATCAATAGTTTTTCAATTTTTGGCATTTGTTTAATTTAAAATAGCACTCTATAATATCAAACTCTCAAAATAAAAGCTACTTGCGCGATGCTGATGGGCAAAATTAACTTGTTTATTTCGCTGCTTTACTGCAGTTAAATATGAAAAAACACATTCGTATTTTCCATAGTCTATATTAGCTGTTTGATGACTTAATTTAGTCTTAGAGCATTTTCACTCTAAGAGTTTAACCAATCTAACCCACTGTGATCCTCTAGAACACTGTAATTTGGATTATTTGACTATTTCAAGATTAAATTTGCATATTTAATCTCCCTGCATGAATGATGAGTATTATCGAATGTTGATAAATCTTATTGAAAGTTTAAAATTTTATTGAACCGTCATCTTAAATTTAAGTTTTCAAAAGATTTGTATTATAGTAATCAAGAACCCATAAATGAAAATAAAGTAACTTATACAGTAGAATATTATACATCTGTTAAACATCTGTTATTATCCCCTGTGAAACTTTTCTTTTAGTTGACTATGTAACTGATTCATCAGAAAATTTCTAAGACCTTATATGGGGTGCTGAAGTTTATAAATAACAGATGAATTATATAATAAAAATTGGATTATTCTATAATGAATTAATGATTTATTAAAACTTCTCTCTTGATTTAAATACCGTCTAAAGTAAATTGTAAATTTTTGAAATCATCACATTTCCATAGAGTTTTTAGGACTGAATTTTGTGATATTTTTACTTCCAATTGCAATAAATTGTAAAACAAAATTTAAAATTTATAAAACTGTTTTTTAAATCTTTTTGGAGTACAGAAGTTTCATGAAGACATTGGGTGTATTGGGACTGAATTGGAGGATAAAGGTATATCAATGTCAAAATCTGAAAAAAGCGTTGATTTGCTTAAACAAAATTTGAAGTATAAAAATGTATACATTACTAAACTACATAAGAATTTGATGCAGCATGACAATGAGTTAAAGAATAAAGACATGAAAATTTCTGAGCTTGATAAAAATGTGGAAATACTTAACATTGGTATCAATGAAAAAGACAAATATATTTCTAAACTTAATGAAAATGTGCATGAACTTAATAGTCAGTTAAAAAACAAAGGGAAATTTGAAACGAAGGTAAAGGAACTGGAGGACGAGTTAAAATTCAAAGAAACTTACATCTCTAAACTTGACGAGAAACTGAAAGAGTCTGATACTAAAATAAAAGAAGAGAACAAAGAAAATGATAAGATTATTGCAAAGTTTGAGAAAAATCTAAATGATATGCAGTTTCATAATGAGGTAAGAAATCTTATTGTAAGTTATGGTTTTTTTAAGTTCTTAATAATTCTTAGAAGCCCTTATTTACACCACCCAGTTAACTTCTTGGCTTGATCATCAGAAAAATAGCACCATGTGTTAAATTTATTTTAAGTTTTGGAGTTAATGTATTTTTAAAAACATATAATTTTAAACTTTTTCACGATAACAAAATGTTGTTATATCCATTTTTTCAATTCCGATTTCTCAGAAAAAAAGCTTTTCATGTGAATGTATACTTTCATTAGTCCTATAATGCTGCCAATATTTTGCTATGACTTGTCTATGTAAATGCTAATATAACTGTTTGCTGCTTGTAACTACGCTTGTGAGTGCCTAGCACTATCTGAAATTATTCTAATTCAATTTTTGAAATTAGCAATAGAAATATTAATTTTATAGTGTGGTGTTAATATTACATGGATATTAGTATATACTATCAAATATTTACATCAATATATCTATTGTCTAAAATAGTTGCAAATATAATTTTATTTCCAGCAACTAATACCATGTTGTATGGGGCTTTAGGAAAATGTTTTGATTGGATATAGTTTATTTTCCTTTATGATTTGTTGACAGGAAGGACATCCAAACATTAAAATAATCTCAATCCGATAAGAACTGACTAGACTAAATAGACTTAGCCTAGGTCTATTTATAGCATTTTGCTAAATTTATTCTCTGGTATGTTGCATAATCTGTTTTAGGACTGTCATACTAGAATTATAAATAGACTTTTGTTTTTGATTTATTATTTGTACCTTTTTGTGTTGAAGTATTGAGATTGTGATCTCCATTTCTAAATTTCTAAATGTTTTTCAAACAACAAAATGGAAAAATATGCAGGCAAAAATTTTGTGAATCAGCAAATTTAGATGACTTGTTTAAAAACTCAATTTAAATTAACAAAAGGCAAGCAAGATGGCACATATTATATACCATTGTAAAGCTATATAGTTTATTTTAATTAGAAAAAAAAGACTTGGGAGTAACTATTTACAAATTATACGGAACTGATACAGGATTAACGCTAACAAAAATTTTTTAGAAAATTTAAAAAAAAATCTTCTGATTCTGATATCATAGAAAATCTGAGACATATATTTTACAACAATATATGATAACCCATTGTTTATGAATAAAAAATTAATTTTTGATCAATAATACTGCTCATAAAAATCACACAAAGATATAAAAATAAAACAATGATGTCCAATTATGCTACACAGTTCAAGTAAGGAATTTTTAAAAACATTCTTTTGGGTGAAAATAAACATTGCATGATTTATATTTTGTACGCTTTCCATCAGTCGGTATGCTACGTATTACACAATTACACTCATGCTCCTTCCACATAACAAGTTATATGGTCTGTGTAATGTATGTGTAATGTAATATGGTCTGAAATGATTGTTTGGTTTTTTTTACAACATGCAAATTATAATCAGCTGGAATAATTTGTGAAGCTTTATCAAGAAGTTAATTTATATGATTCTTCTTGTATTTAAGCATTTGTTTTGTCCCTTCACTGTGCGTCAAACATTACTTTATATATGCGTTTGCTTGGCTTATTTTAAAACACCACAAAAACATCGGCTTCCACCACTTTATTGTTTTTTCTATTAAACATATTATAATATGACAGCATTTGCTCCATGTGATCACACCCATTCATTACATTGTTATTTTCGGATATAATTCCTGACTTGCTGACTAACAACCCGCACTTATTTAGTTTTTTGGGTTTACCTTTGGTAACATTTGTTGACACAGCTATGATTGGCTTCATTGCTTTTTTATTTTTCCACATACAAAGGAAAATACCTGGATCACTTCTATATTACTTAGTCTCTAAGTGTTTTTTTCTTTGGTTTTTTACATCAATAGGAAAGTTTTTATGGTTTGTCCTCATCAATCTACCAATGCAATATATCCTGAAAGAAAGCAGAAAGATATGTGATCAAATCATGTGTTGTATAAAAACGATCTGAGAATACATGATGGCCAGAACCAAAAGGGTGAAGAAGATACTCGAAAATCTTTTCAGATTGTCCAGTTGTCCAATGATTTCGTGAAAAAATCTTATGGTGCGAAGGAATATAATTAATATTGGAGCCTATTTATGACCAATAGTCATAAAGATTTGGTTTACAGTCTATACCCATGGAGATTAGGGCAGCAAACATTTTCAAAGCTGGTATCGGGTGATTGGCTTTTATTCAGCGTATTTTGATCATGGCTTGAATTGTGTATTCCGTTTTGCAATTTTACTTCAGCAAAATCATTCATAATTTCAAAAAGTGTTTCCTTTAAATCTGTGTTGAATAATTCAGTAAATCAATCTAGTTCATTAGATAAATCATTTAACTTGGCATGTACTCCTGAAGTTTTAGCTGGCAGAAACTGAAACTCATTTTTCTGCATATCATCATCACCAACAATTTCAGTCCAAATATCTGAATCAGAATCATCACTAAGCCTTGCTCTTTTTGCTTTCTCATTTGAAAGACGACCTCATTTTGGCCTAGGCTCCTGTTACTGGGAGGGAATCATCTAGGGTTTCAATATTTTCCACTGAATCATCACCGGTTTGTTGGGATTTTTTTTTTGAGATTTAGGTTGATATAATCCTCATCTGAGGAAATTTTATATTCTATTTCAGATTCTGATTTATGAGAATCTTTATAATTTTCATATTCTAACCAATTGAGAATTTTTTCAACAGCATCAATTGTTTTTCTAGGAATTTGACTAGGGTATCTCTTTGGTGGATTTCCAGAGCAAATGGTTTATCTTCTGATAGTTTTAAAAAGTTGTTTACAAACCGTCCGTTGATCCGACATGCCCAGAAAAGACTTTATTTTAAAACAAAATATTATGTACGTATTTGACGTAAACTTAGAGCTTATAACCCAATATACATTGAGAAATTTAGTTATTTGTGCTCACAATGCTGAATGAATTAAGATTGATTTTTTTCAATTTGATTCCAATCTTTCTGTTTTTTCTTTATTTAAGCATTCTTTTCTCACTGATCATTTTTTTCAAAAAAAAGTCCAAAAAGTATTTACGATAGAAACATTTAGATCTGGCTTAGATAATAGTAAATTTATGCTTTGAACCTCCGATTATCACAAAAAAAGCCTGATGGCTATTTTTATTGAAATTTTTCGAAAAAGATTTTTATGAAAGCAAAAAAGCGTGCGTAGCATCAGAAGATAAATGTTCACATTATAAACTTAACAAAATTTTGGAAAGGCTTTTAGTTGAAAATAGAATACTAAAAGGACCCCGAAACTATGAAACATCAAAATGCATCTAAATAATGACATAAGAGATAAGGACATATATACTTAAGAAGAGGTAAAACGGCTTGAAGAGAACATGGTGGAGCTTAAAGTAACTTGGTTAAAAAACAAATATTTCTGGAGTCAATCCTTTTGCCGTTGTTTTTTAATTCTGTGTTTAATGTTCATTATCTTAATGAGACCACCAGTGAGATATCCAAAAAAATTTTGCTATAATACTAGTATGATGAGTGCCTAAATTCTTAGAATCAAACGTTGTATAAAAAGATTGCATGCTATGCTACATCATATAAATATACACAAAATAACTTATCACTGTCACTGATGACATAATAGTTTCAGAAAAACTGTTTTTATCTTCAGTAAAGTTATAAAATGCTAACAAAAGAATCAATTAATTATGATCAAAGATTAAGATAGTTAGGATTTTAAAAATTACAGAATTATCTTTTTTGTAGATGTTACGGAAAGAAAATGAAACACTCACAATTCAACTAAAAGAAAGAACAGAAGAAGCAAATACATTGGTAGAGAAAAAAACAGATATTGACTATGAACTAAAGGTTTGGCCATCATCTTTAAAAGTGTAGATTTAGATTTTATATTTTGGTTCAGAAGACAATTTTATACATATTTTATATCTTTGTTATTATTTTAAGGAACTTTAAATGAAAAACAAAAAAACCATATAGCTTTACAAGAAATAAAAAATTAATGCAATTCAAAGCCTATTTTCAAATTCTTTAGTGAGGTAGTGATTCTTATCATGAAGTGGACGTGAATCGTGTTGGTAATCGTAATACATAGATAATACGTAGAATACATAATGTTGTTGAATGCAAACAAGCACTTATTAAAAAGCTCAAATATGACAACTTGTAAATAATTGCACAAAATTTTCTTGGTAGTATTAACTATGTACCATTTTTTATTAGCTATAATGTTTGTCAATTTTTATTACACTGAAATTAATCGTAATCGTTGGTGTATTAAACTTTAAGAAACTTTAGAGCCTGAAAATGAGCAAATAGCGTTCATTTAGCAAAGAGCAAAAGGAGTTATTTTCATTTCTTTGCTTCTAACAAAGATAAGAAGTTCAAATTTAACATGCATATATCTTCTATAATTATAAAGTAGAGATTGTCCATGATGTTTTAATACGATTAAAATGGCCTCATATTGGAGCAAAAATGACCCCAAACTCAGTTAAACATATGCTCACTAGACATCTTTTTTTAATAAACTATAATTGTTGTGAGCATATCATTCTATATTTAAGATTAAATTGTTTGTTATAGGTTATTGGACAAAAAATTACTATCCTCATGATTTTTTAATGAGTTTATTCATCCCAAAGCACTCCATTGCTAATCTGTATGTCCTGTTAATAATAAATTCCTTTTTTGCCAAATAAAAAAATTGGTTATTTTTTGTTTGTTTGTTTTTTATAAGAATATTTACTAGAACTTCATGTGCTGCTTTATCGTTTTCTATTTCTTAGAAATTTTTTTTGCTCAACTTCGGGCCCAACAACATTTTGATTACTGGTCAAAATAAACTTTTTGTACTCATTAGTTAGCCAAAAAAAAATCTCAATGGTTTTTAGATAAATTTAATCTCATGAACCTTAAAAACACGCTGAATGATAAAGATGAAAAAATGGAAGAACTAAACACCAGATTGAAAGAGAAAGACACATACATTTCTAAACTTGATAAAAACATTGAAAAATTTGACAACAAGTTGAAAAATGAAATTTTATGCAATACTAAACTAGAAAAAATTGTGGAGACGCTCAACAGCGAGTTAAAAGATAATGATATTCTAGCTTGAAAAATCTCAACAAAACACAGAAGAAAAAGATGACTCTATTATAAAATCTTAGGATAAGACACACGTAATGCATTTATTTCCTTTTTTCCTTAAAAAGAAAAAAATTTTTCTAAATTTTGTCTTTTTTTTACTGTTATGTTTTTTTTTTTTTTTTCTATGTTAAGAAGCTTCAAAATGAAATCATGAACCTTAAAAACACGCTAAATGATAAAGATGAAAATATGGAAGAACTAAACACCAGATTGAAAGAGAAAGACACATACATTTCTAAACTTGATAAAAACATTGAAAAACTTGACAACAAGTTGAAAAATGAAATATCATGCAATACAAAACTAGAAAAATATTTGGAGACGCTCAACAGCGAGTTAAAAGATAAAGATAATCTAGCTAAAAAATTTCAAAAATACGCAGAAGAAAAAGATGAATCTATTATAAAACTTGAGAAACATCTTAAAAATACCGAATCACGCAACAAGGTTAGAAACTTTATTGTTATAATTTTTATTTACTTTATTTTTCTGTTTGTCCTTACTTTAAAGTTAATTATTTATCACAAGATCATTAGATGAATTGTAACATTCTAAAATTATGTGTTGTAGATTTTACAGAATGAAAATGAAGCATTTACAGTTCAACTAAAAGAAAGAAATGAAGAAGTGAATACGTTGGTAGAGAATAAAACAGATATTGAAAATGAATTAAAGGTTTGCTCATTATATTCAAGTATTTATATTTAAATTTAGACTAGTCAAAAAAATTTTATAAATTATGATTTTTTTATTTTTTTTTTTTCAGGATTTACGTTTGAAAAACGAAAAATTGGCTACCAACCTGAACATAAAGGATCAAGAATTAAAACAGTTTAAGGAAGTAGATTTAAAAGACTATGAGGCTAAGAATGGGGTAATGTTTTCTGTTATTTAAAATCTCTGATTTGTTCTTTGCTTAACAAGTTATACCAAGAAAGACATAAAAGACTAGTTGATTAGGTGTTTTGATTCTATGAAATCACCAATGTTAGCTTGTTTGTCCATAACACTTTTTTTTCTGATTTGTTTTATCTGAAATTTTTTATGAAGTGTTATAAGATTTATGAAGAATTATAGAGTGCTTCTGTTTGTCCATATGGTCACCTATCAAAAACTCTTGGTTTTCAGTATTGAGCTCAAATATAGTCATTTTTGGATCAAAATAACAGATTTTCAAAAAAAAACCATTCATTTGGTTTTTTTTTTAATTTTGCATGAAGTTAAAAGAGCATAGAGGGTTTTTTTTTACCGACACGGCCACCTAAAAGCCTTGTTTTTGGTAGTATTCCCAAATACGGTCATTTTTGGATTGAAAAATAACGTTTTCAAATTTTCTAAAAAAGGGTCAGCTATATTTTTTCAAAATTGTGTATGAAGTTGAGGACCATAGTCAGCTTCTTTGGTTTATGTGAGCACCTGATAAAAACTTTTTATAGGTACTGTGCCTAACTATGGTCATTTTAGGCCTAAAACCAAGATTTTAATTTTATTTATTATAAGATCATAAAGAGATTTGTTTGACCTATAGAGCTATAAATGAAATTTTTGAAGGCGTTAAATTTTTAGATAATATTTTTAAAATATCTTGAGAATTTATATAAGTCATCCTGATGGGGAATATCATTGTGAAGCTGTTTTATTTGTTGTCAGAAAATCGTGTAGGTCCATTGAGCTGCTTTAACTTTTTTTTCAAACATTAAAAAATGATTGGATAGTTATCACAATACTCACTGAATGTTTTGTTTGAGCATTAATAGAATAAGACCTTGTTCATCTTTTGTTGTGGAGTTTTATTTAAGATAAAATTAGAAGAAAAATCTGATTTTTTATACCCGTATCATTTAGCACCTACATGTTTCAAATAATTTCATGCTTTAGAATATTCCATGTATAGGAGTTTTAGACATAGATTATTGGATTTTTCAATATAGTAAACCATGTTTGCTTCATACAATAGAACCATTAAGTTAAATTGAAGGTAATACCTTAAATTATTTCATTTTTTGTTATTTTGCATTTGGATAGGATAAGTGAATTAAGTAAAAGGCGCTTGAATTATTTACTCACCTATATGATGGAGAAATGAATGGAGTGTCTATGACTTTAACCTCCACCTCACCCCACACTTATCCCTAAGAACTTTATTTTTTTAAACCAGACAGTTAAAGCAAATCTCATTATATAAAATAATATTATTATCAAAGTAAGCTTTAAAAGCCAATGTGTAGAGTGGAAAATGATTGAATTGAGCATCGAAAATGATTTCTGTGCCTCTAGCCCTATGGGAATTGCTGAATGATAACAAAAATTATAGTTTATGATACTTTATTTTTTTTTAGGAGCTTTCATCTGAAATTGAAGGCTTAAACAAAAATATACTTAATTTAGAAGAACAGGTAAAGGGCTTAAAGAAGAAAGTTCGTGTTCTGGAAGCTGGAACTAGGGTACTTTGTTTACTTATAATTTCAATAACTAGAATGTTATTTAACGGAACCGTTTGATGATAATTTTTTTAATTCACTTATGATGTTTCTGCAAGCAATATAAGATATAGGTGCATTTAACGCAATATTTATATTCCTTATATTCTTGAAAAGTCTATTCTGCTAGAAGTTTTGTGCTTAAATTATTATTTTCAAATAAATTTTTTTGTCGAGTAAGCAAGCCTATAAATGCCTGAATGCTAAAAAACTGGTGATTGGAGTTGAAGTTTAGATTTTTTTAAATTTTATGTTGGTAAAATTCAAAAATTTGTATTTTTAAATAATTTTTTAAATCAAATGATCCTTTTTTCTTTTTTTTTCATTTCAGAAATTGTTTCCTTTCTTTAGGCCTATAGATTATAAAATATATCATCTTTTTGAACATACTCAACAATTTAAAAAAAGCAGAAATGTTTTCGTTGATTTTTGTGTTTCATTCTTCTTATCATTGTTATATTTAGGAACTTAGAGTTGAATGTTCCTCACGTTCAAATCAACTGGCAGACTTGAAGAAAATTGTAAACGATAAAGATAAGCAGATAAATTCCTTAGATGATGAAAAACAGGTTTTTGCAATCAAAATATCTTGACATAATCACCATCTCCCAATTCAGCATTATTATTATTATTAGTTATTTTGGGAAAATATGATCTCTTCATTGTGGGTTATGTTTAACAATGTCTTTTTACTGCCATTTCAGTCTCTAAGTGATTCAATGTTCTCTGTGAAACATTGCAATTACCAGATTAGCATCTGTCTTGACCGGGAAGTATGTGTCCCCATGATAAAATTGTATTACTGTAAGTAAGTTGGAATTAGAATGGGCATCTAAGACTTTCATCAAATTTTAGGCTTGTTTGGTACACATATTGTAATGTGGTACACATTACTGCAAAAACAGACGCTAATATAGGTATTTATGATGATGATGATGATGATGATGATCTGTAGGATAAATACTTTTTGTTAAATGAGATATAGAAGTCCATACTGTGTCCCTCTTCTTGTATTATATTCTGTCTAACCTTTAAAATATGTTTATAAGTTGGTATATCTTGGATTGCTTATCATGGTATTTATTTCAGTTTTTTTTTTCTATTAAATTTTTTATTGCATATTCAGCACAAAAGATATTGAAAGGTTTATGTCAGCAGTTTTTAAATAACAGTTTAGATAATGATGTCTGTGATACATTTTTGCATTTAATTTTTTTTTTTTTTTAGACACTTCAAGATGAAAAGGAAAAGTTGAACAAAGAGTTATTCTTTGCAAGAAACCAAAATGATTCTTCAAATCGCAAAAATAAATTATTAGAATCAAAAGCTAAGGTTCTATAAACTTTTAAATCTTAACTTTAACTTTAACTCTAAAAGCTTAACTCTTAATTTAATTTTTTTTAAGTGATATTATATTCATAACTTTCTGATTATAAATCAGAGTAAAATTAACTGTTAAAATATTTAAAGATTGATCATATAAGATAGCCCAGTTTAATAAAGAAATCTATTATAGGACTGGAGTAAAGTAGTTTTTTCGGGTACTTGGTGTTTTAAGTTGAATATCATTTTCCTTAAATTGCAACAAGTTAGTGATTTTAACATCTAAGGTATTTTTTTAGGAGCTTCGTGATGAAAATGGAAGATTAGATAAATTGCTTAGAGAAAAAGAAGAAGAATTGAAAATTGTCAGAAAGAAATTGAATGAAGAATATGAGCTTTTAGGAGGTAATAAATTACTTCACTGGTTTTCTTATTTGGAACAGGTCCTTTGAAAATTTCATTGTAAAGATATATTTTATATGAATATATTATGTTTGATAATAATATGTAATAATTTCATGCAGAAAAAAATATTGCCGCTTTATTTACATAAAATAATTTTCCGACCACCGTTGAATAGCTTGACTACTTTGGTATGCAGGCACTATCGTTTTGTATGGAACATAAAAAATACCAGATAATTAACCTATCTAGAGGATGGTTCTTGACTTTGGTTGGCAAATCTCTTAATGTGTGGCCCAAAGATAAAAAGGCCTGATTCTGTTGCTCTCCATTAATTTATTAGACCTCTGTAACACATGCTAAAATTTTAGAACTATGCCTTGCAATCAATGCTGATAATCCTAAATGCATTTGTTACAAAAGCAGGCATTCATGGTAATGATAATGATATTATCTTTATAGAAATTTATGGTAGTTTTAATATTAATTCAAATATAATATATAATGATTATAACCAAATGTTCTTGTAGCCATTTTTCTGACACTAATTTTTGTTTTTTAAAGGCGAAGGTATTTTGCAAGGAGGTATAGCAACTTCAAAAATCATCCAGTTTTCAAGAAAGTGTAGAACTCTAACAGCTGAACTCGAGACTGAGAAATCAAAAAATAAATCGCTAAAAAATAAATTAAAGAAGTATGAAGAGGTAATAAATGATGTTAACCATCAGCAACAAAAAATTATTCTATTTAGCCTTGAGGAATGCAATCATTTACTAATATTGCACTATAAAAATTTTAAATCAGGGACTAAATCCTGCTTTTTTATTTATACCTTCACAAACAATACAGTTTAAGATTATTGCAATGCCAGATTAATCTAAATTCTTTGCATATCAATTTTTCAATTTATGTAATTTTTTACTTTTACTTCGATTTTAGAAGCATTGACCATCATTTTTATAGAACTATTTGTTCATAAAGATTCTTAATAAACTGAATTTCTGCTTTACATTATTTTTATTTTTTCAACTATTTTATGATAACCTAATGAGCTAAAAGCCGCTTATGGGTACAGAACTCAATAGGCTCAATTTATGGATGAAGACAATAGAATATATTTACATGATAAACATGATTGTAGAGTTATTTTAAAGTAGAATATAAATTCATCCTCCTTTAAGGAAATAATTTTGCTATTATTAAATTATCAGTTAAATTAACATAATTGAATTTGATTCTCTTATGAGGAGAATCTCACCCTTAGTCGCTGGATCAAAAATTTTTAAATTTGGATATAACTTATTCCTGCAACTAATGAGAATTTTTATATTTTTTTCTGAAATTTTCCAAACTGGCATTTTTATGATAAAGGTTCAGTTAAAGTTCTTAAATTTTTTGTTTGCTTTAAATTTCTATCATCATAAAGTCTTTGTTAAAGTAACAACTTTTTTGTATTCTTAAATTCTAATAATTTCCTCGTACCTAGATGACCAATAGCGATGTTTCTCAGTTTTAACATTTGAGCATATTTATTTTTTTGATATGTGACCTCGGACAAATACATCAAATTTGAATCATTTTAGTTATGTATTAGACGTCGTCAATCAAAGTGTCCAAATTAATTATGGATAATATAATGTAATATTTGTTTAAAATGCCTTTTATTTCAACTTTAAATAAGTTGCAATAAACTTATGGTTAATATTAAATGATTTAGAATATATTTTCTTACAATACCTTGTATTTATTTATGTTATATATTTATTTATATATTTGGATTTTATTCTTAATTATCGACTCAAATTTTTTATATATATTATAATGAAAGCAACACTGGGTAGAATAACTACTTCAAGGTTTTATAGTTATGAGCTTACTTTAAGTAAGTAATATAATATATTACATATTTTTTGTTTTTCAGCAAAAAATGTTTAATAACTGCGTTGAAGAAATTCTTGAAAGAAAGAGGCGTTACCTGAGTTGATATTTTAATGTGAGCTAGCAAATCGTAACTCTCTAGAAAAAGATCCAGATCGTAAAAATACCGCTATTAATATCCAAACTGATGAAAAGTTTCAAAAAACATAAGAAAAAATTAAACATCCTGATTTGTTGTTCGGAAGCTCAGTCTTAAAAGTAATGCCTAATATTGACAAGTTCAATGTGTATAACTAATTGATCGCTTATAAAGATCATTTTACTCACAAGATGTTAAAATCATTCAAAAATTTAGACGGCTATCAAATTTATAAGGCAGGTTATGTTGAAGATATCAA
>JAUZNK010038389.1:0-17614 GCA_035046665.1 Euphysa ruthae
CTGACTCAGACTCGGACGATAAATCTTATTACTTTGATTGCTGGACATTTTCATAACCCTAACAACCTAAAAACTGCGTTAAAAGTATCCCCAACCTAGTTTACAAGTTTAGCTCATAGAGAATTCCTTCTGAAATAAAGTATCATGGTTTTTATTTTTTAGAATATTTTTTTTGTTCTCAAAAGGAAGTTAGCTTGATGACATCACTGAGCATAACTCAATAACATCACCAAGCTACGAGTATTATTTATTTTGCCTATAGCTGAACAAATTAAAGTCATTGATCTGATAATTTGTAAAATAAGTGAAAGCATTGGTCAGACTTAGAAGTGATAAAGTGATGAGAAGATTAATTAAATTCTAAAATTAGTTAAAGCACCGTGATGTCATTGAGCTTTGCTCAGTGATATCATCAAACTGATTTTCATTTTTGCTGAATCCATTATATTTTGATAGCAAAGATTTCACGTAATTAAACACATAGTCAGTTATATATCAAGGCTAATTTTTGCACCTCATTAAGGGCCTTCAAATTTTTACAATAAGGCTTAATATCCTAGCATGCTAATATTTGTAACAGATGGGCCTAATCATACCATAAAGCGCTTTTTTTTTTCTTTTTTTTTTTTGAAAAATGGAAGTAAAGTAGTATGTTGTTAATTTTAACTAGTGTTGATAAAAAATATTACAGAGACATTTTCGAAAAAATATGACTACCCGTATAATCAAAAGAAACAATTAGTAAAAATAACTTTATTCCATCCATCGTTACAAGCAAAGTTATGTACGTTTTGATTTTCTTGGTGCTGGAACACTTTACGAGTTTCCGTTGGTTCTTTTTGTTGAGCGAACTAATCCCTGGTGGATCTCTAAATGGGTAATCATATTTTCTCGAAAATGTCTCTGTAATATTTTTTATATTGCTAGGTTGTCTGACAGAAGAATTATTTTTAGTATCTCTACCGAGATCATTCATTTTTCGATAAAGTTATACTTTAGAATTTTGTGGCATTTCTAAAGAATTGCATCGCATTTGGTGACCTTTCAACTTAAACTTTTACCAAACGATTTAATAATACCCGTTGAAGTAAAAATTTACCTTAAAAAAAATAAGAAGAATAAATTGTTTAACACCATCTCATTTGACTTTACGAAGATAAGGATTAAAACCACTGATCTGTATAACAATAAATATTTATAGAGATCAATGATTAAGACAAACCACATATGTATTGTTTAACAACGTTTCAAAAAAACATCTGCATCGTAACAGAGAATGATTATTTATTTTATGTCTTAATAGCATTGTTTATTTTAAAAACATTATTATAAAGTTTTGTTGCAGAAAAATCTTTGTTCTAAACAACAAAAATTACACAGATAAAATAAATTTGAACAAAAATTTGTTTTGAGAAAGTAATGTGTAAAATAAAAACGTAACTAATTAAGAAAAACTTGAGTTTGAACTAATTTCTTTTTCAACAAACATTCTTAGAAAAAAAAACAGAAGAATGTTCAAGTATCTTAGTATTTGAATATTGCTCAAGGTATCAAACAGAACACTAACATTGAAGAATGAAATAGCAATGCATTATAAAAAACAAAACACTCTAATTATATCATTGGCAAAAATAACGTAGAAAATTAAAATTTACTTTTTCTCGGTTTGAATAAAAAAACTTTCATTCTCAAGGAAGAAGAAGTTGCAATCAATCAATGCGACTTTGAATTCTAGCGAGTTAATAATCAAACAGGCTAGAAATCAGCAAGCAGGACGGAGAAGAGTATTATAAACCAATCACAGTTTAGTATTTTCTGTTACAACACAAGTTAATGTCACGAGGCAATAGCTGCAAAAAGTAAAAGTAAAAATTAATTCAATGTCTTCAAGATTTGGGGTACAGGGGGGTAAAATAAAAAAAAAAAAATTATTTAGAAATAAAATTTAGAAATAAAAGAAGTGTTTACAAATAAAAGTTACAAGTAATTATACATTAAAAAAAAACACGGTGCTCTGCTCGATATTCTAAGGCGAGTCAAGCTTTGACGAGCGTTTTGGTATGCGAACACGGGAGAGGACTAAATTTATATTGTTCATTCTGGTAAATATCATTATGAAGTTGTTTCGTATGTTGTCATGTAAATGTGTCAATTCTGTAGGTTATAAATTTTTTTGCAGGTAATAAAACAAGATTAAATAGTAATTAAAGTGCTTCCAAAAAAACCATAGAGGCGTATTAAAGGAGAATAAAATATTTTTTTGGTTGTTGAACAAAGCCTTGTTTGTCTCTTTATGAGGAGTTTTATTTTAAAAATAAAATTAGAGTAAAATATTGTTATTTATTTGAATAAAGAAAGTTAGTTACTTAAAGCTTATTCTATTTTTCTTATGAATGCCTGTCACTTTGGTATATACTTATTGTCGTCTTTTTCATTATCTGTCGTTTTTTGGATCCAGTAAATACCTAGTCATATCTATCTATCTATCTATCTTCATCTTGCGACCGCAGTCAAACAAAAAAAATAAAAAAAACCTCGTCATACACTTATGCTTAAAACAAAACAGAATTCTTAAGCAAGTTTAAAAACTCAAAAATAATTGGATTTATATATCATCTGCTATATCATCTGATATTTGCCAAATATCAGATGATGGTGATGATATAAATCAAATTCATATTGATATTTTTGTGTTTTTATATTAAATGATAAGTATTAAAAAATGACATTCAGTCTCAGAGCACAAAAACCCCAAAATGCTTTTTTTTTATGATAATGACAGCTTTATTTATATTAGTAGCCTAAAGATTGACTTGAAGGTAAACTTGAAGATTATTATGCCTTTTCATAAACTTTATGCAAGTAGACAAGAAAGGTTTGGACCTTTAATGTGTTTTCTGATAAAGGTGATTAAGAGTATTACAAAAAAACTCACCCGTCATTGAATTTTAATACAAATACATTTATTAAATAAAAATTATCTTAAAATTATCATCACATTAAAATAATTTAACCCAGAAAAATATTGGCTTTCTTTATTCTTAAGAAGTTTAAATGCACATTTAGTGGTATCTTTCGACTTGTCTACATTAAAAATGTAGTAATAGTTTTAAGCACAAAGTGGGAATTTTTGAATAAAAGCATGAAATGACATTAGCTCTAAAAAAAATAATTTATGAAAAAATGTAAACAAACAAACTAAAACGCTTTGTATTCAACTTCATCCTAAATAAATATAAATGAAACTACTTTTAATTAACTATCTGACATGAACTTCTGTGCAATTATTATTGTTATTATTATTATTTTTTGTTATTAATATATTGTTATTATCATTTGTTGTGTTATTATTATTGATAATATTAAAATTATTATATATTTAGAACATATGCTTATTATTCAGTGACTCTATTGACATGTTTTTTGCTGTTAGTGGTCTCCACGTTACTTTAATTTTTTCTCAAAAATATCTTGTAATTTATTTTTATGAAAAAAAGATTGATTGAATTTACTTTTATATTAGTGGTGATTGGTTAATTTTGATACAATAGTTTTTTGTTTGTAATTCTAGTCTTGAGAGTAGAATGCTTTACATATTTTTTATAGTAACAGCCTGTCTTTTAGTTTAATTTAGATTCGGATGTTATAGTAGTTGTGGAATATATGAAGGCTGTATTTTTTTATTTTCTATTGAGCATAAGGATTCAAATGTGGGTTAACATTATACTAACATTATTGAGATTTGAAGTAATTGAAAGCATTTATTTTGATAGCAAAACAAAAATATGGCTGTAGAAGCAATTGAATCTGTTACTGAAGCAGAAGAAGTTGCTTTGGAAGAAGTAGTAGACAAAGAATCGCCTCAAGGTAAGCTTATTAGGGAATTTGCAAATGGGTCATGATCTCATTTAATTTAAAGCCTTACTTGCATTCTACTGAGTATTCACCTAGTGAAATAGTGAGTTTTTCACACAAAAAAATGTATACATTGATGGAATGATTTGATGGCTAAGAAATGTGGAATAGTTGTTTCAAGAATTCTGAATAGATTTATGAAAAATTTCTACTGGATTTAAACTTTAGTTGAAGGTAATAAATTTGGATAAATAATTTTAGTTTTGATATCGCAAATCCTATTTTTTATTTATTTTGTTTCGCTTTAATTTAAGTAAATTAATGGATTTAATTTTCTTATAAAAAGAAAAAGAATTTTTACTTTTACGGTACAGAGAAACTTTCCTTAGAAAAGTTTTTTCAGCATAAAGTTTTGCTTCCAGCAATAGGTAACATAACCTAGTTGAGAGAGAAAATGCTTTTGGAATTCTGGGCAGAAAATCCCATAAAAAAATTTGACTCAGTAATTTGTTTTAAAAATCTTTTGATGTGATCTGCTGACGTATATTATAATAAGCAATCTTTATACACAACGCTGCTGACAGATAATTTGTTGACTATTTCATCCCTTTGTTTTTTGCTTGCTCTACATAAACTTCCCAGATCCTGTAAACTCAATAATTTCAGAGGGTTTTCTCTTTTTACATGACATTAAAGTTTCTTTAAGAATATACTTACATCTAGTTTCATCGGAATTTGGCTCAGTGGTAGGTCGTACTCTGTACATGCGCTAAGCCTCCGATTCGAGCCCTGTCGTGGGTGGTCATATTTTAATAAGATCAACTTTCGATGATGTCCCGCCATTATGGCAAATAAATAAATAGTTAAGAAAAGTCATCTCATATTCTATTTTTTATACCTAAAGTAGCAACTAACCATTCAACAAACCAATTGGACAAATTCTAACAGAGATATATTGCATACTTGAAAATATTGTGTTGAATATATCTTTATTAGGACATAATCTATTTACTGGATTATAACTCAACATATTTTCCCATCACACACTATTCCAGGTCAATTTTTTACTCATAAAATTTATTAGGAAGCACCTGTTAAATATATTCAAGAGGAATGTACAAAGATATTTCTATTATTATTTTATATAATGGTCATTTTTTCATGAAATAATCAGTTAAAAAAATCACAGCTGTCTAAAAAGAAAAAAAATTAGTTATTTTACAGATACATGCCTTTAAAGACTTTTACTTATTTTTTCTGTTCATTTTCAGAGAAACTTTCCTTAGAAAAGTTTTTTTCAGCATAAAATTTTGCTTCCAACAATAGGTAACATAACCTAGTTGAGAGAGAAAATGCTTTTGGAATTCTGGGCAGAAAGTCCCATAAAAAAAAAACTAAAGCAAATGAAAAATCTTGTATTGTTTTTAATGGATTTTCAAGTAACTTGACAATCTTAAAAGTATTGTATGATGTAACCATACCTCACCAATTTATTTTTACAAGTGATAATTTGTCAATTTATTAATTTGCCTGACACACACTCTGTGCTCTGAGGTTTAATATAATATATTTTTTTTATAATTAGGAAAAAAAATGTACATAGATACGCAGCGGACACCATTTGAATCTGATTTAGATATTTGCAATAACATATTTTTGTATTAATTCATTTTACCTACAACTTTTCTGGCTTTTTTTGTGTTAATATTTATTTGTACCGAAAGACTTTTTTTATTCCAAATTCCAATATTTTTTCTCAATATTTTTTTATCCTCTGGTAGAAGATGGCATTTTATTGACTGGTGTGGACAGTTTACTCAGTTAGGTGTCAGTTAGTTGTTGTTAGTTTCGTGGCAAGTTTCATAGTTATATAAGGTCCCAGTTTAATTTATCAAGCCCTTCTGCTACTCATGCTCTTTTATTTATTTTTGAGATTAATTAAAAAAAAGAAGAAGTATAATAAGCAAAAAAAATCTCCATAAAGAGCAAATATTTAATAATTAATCAAAGTTTTTTTTTTGCTGTTGAAAATATGATTTCGATAGTAAGTATCCATCTTTGACTTAAAATCCAAATATTAAGTTTTTGACTCTACCTTTAACTTTTTAAGGGAATCAATGCTTCCATTAATAAAAAGTATTGTCAAGCATCTAAGAATTCTAAATGAAATACAATAATTGTTTTCTACTTTTTATATCTAGAAGAGGAACAAACTGCCGAAAATAAAGAAGATGATTCTGAAGATGATGATGAGGAAGAAGATGAAGAAGAAGAGGAGGAGGAAGATCCTATAGATCCTTTTGAAACTGCTCGTGAAGACTGCGCAAAAACAACTGAGTGTTCTAATATTATGAAACGTTTTGAACAATGTGAAGAAAGAGTCAATAGTAGAGCACATACTGAGGAGAATTGTTCAGAAGAAATATTAGACTTTTTCCATTGTCAAGATTCTTGTGCCAGTAAAGGCTTAATGAAAAAGTTGAAATAAGATTGTATGTGTGTAGTTTTTTAAAAATATGGTTGAAGAATTTAGATTTTATAAATTACATGATTTTTTTGACCTTTGTTTGAGATTGATTTACCCGTATTATGTTCAGATTTTTTTTTTTAATGCTGAAATCTTGTTTTTTTTTGCTTAATTTTGAATTAAATCGTTGGCCAAACTACATAATTGCATCAAATCTTTTGGTCGATGCTCAAAGTTCCTATTTTAGCAAGCTGGATGGAAAACATTTAAAAATTTTTTTAGGAATCATTTTCTTGCAAACACTTCATGATTTCTGTGTGTTTATATGTCAGATCATAGAAGGCATTTGCATCTGCTAAAATTTATCTTTCCAGTGCAAAAAAACTTTTTCCAAAACTAGGTCTTGTTTAAAATATGGAAGACTGAATTTCAAAATTTTTCGTTTTTAGTTGTTAGGATTTTATTACCTCAATGCAGAGTTATAAATAACACTTTTTTTGACTCTTCATTATATATGTG
This sequence comes from Euphysa ruthae, assembly GCA_035046665.1. Lineage (NCBI taxonomy): Eukaryota > Metazoa > Cnidaria > Hydrozoa > Anthoathecata > Corymorphidae > Euphysa > Euphysa ruthae. The sequence goes on from JAUZNK010038389.1 coordinate 6,842, forward strand.
CACATTTAGCAATAAACAGGTGAATGGTTAGGAAAGACCTATATGCAATGCCTAAATGAAATGTGAAATTTATTGGTTACTGATTAGATATTGAAATATAAAAAACCAAGAGGTAATACATGTAGTTACTACCTTACTATAGGATATCCAAATAAGTATCTGTTTAGATGGCGAGACTCTCAATTGGAGTAAGTCATGCTGTATATTTTTTTAATAATAGATAAATTTGATTTTTGTTAAGAATTTATTTCTTTTTTCGGCAGATTTTTCTATTGAGAAAAACAATTGCTTTTTGACTGTTTTTGAATTTAGGTTAACACTGGTGCTTTATGATGGTTAAGTTAATGGTTATGTTTTTTTTTCCTTTCATTTTTACTCATTACCACTCAGTTCTTTTAAAATTTTTGACAAACTCAATATTTTAATTGTAGGTTTCTCAGGTAATTTCTTAAATTTTCAACATATTACCTGTATTGGAAGAAATGAAAAATTTAAAGCAAAATGACTGAAATTGTTTTGTCAAGTGAATTTTAAAAGTTAAGTATAATATTTTTGTTTACAGGATTATTATGCCTTGATATTTTTTAAAAAAAAGCTGTTTGTATTATCAATATCATTTTCATTTTCATCTTTCATAATTCCAATAAATTTTTATTTAATGATAACTCCAAAAATATATAATTTTCGTCAAAAAAATGGTGGCGCAGATTTAATGGAATTTCAAAATGTTTCTTGGTTTTTCTTCTTATTTATTTTAGTAAACTATGAAAAATGAACAGGGAAGAAAAGTTGACATTGTATTCATTTGAAGATCCAGAGACACCTATAGAATCCCCAGAAGCCCCATACATAGGCAATTGCAAGAGTGTAGCTGATTTCGAAAAGTTGAATAGAATTGGAGAAGGAACCTATGGGGTAGTTTATCGTGCGAAAGAGGTTAAAAATGGTGACATTGTTGCTCTCAAGAGAGTTAGAATGGATAAAGAAAAAGAAGGACTACCGATTAGTAGTCTACGTGAAATTAATTTGTTGTTAAAACTTGAACATGAAAATATTGTAAAACTTAAAGATGTGGTGGTTGGCCGACCTTTTGATTTTATATTTTTAGTAATGGAATATTGCGAACATGATTTAGCAGGATTGCTTGATAACATGTTCACACCATTTACAGAGAGTCAAATTAAATGTCTTTTGTTGCAACTTCTTAATGGAGTAAAGTATCTACATGACAATTTCATTATACATAGAGATATAAAGATGTCTAATATACTTTTAACTAATGATGGAATTTTAAAAATAGGTAAGAAAATTTACGTTACTTAGATATTTTATTTATAAACTTACTTCATTTTGATACATGACTGTTAGAACTTAGTTAGTTCAAGTAAACTTGAATACATTGTACATTTGTATATTACTTTTGGACAGAATAGTGTATTCCACTGACTTAAGAATGATTTAAATTTATAATACTAGTATCACTCTCGTCAGTATGACTTATCTCTCAATTCTTATAGTCTGGTTTAAAAGGTGCGAAAGCCTTAAAGATCTACTTGTTTGAGCCAAAATTTCTGCGAATAATGTTATATGGGAGTTTAAAGAGTGTGAGAAGATATTTTGTTTTTAGCATGTAGTAAGCAGTAGCACCTTTCATGATAGAGGGAAATGATACCCATATTATTATTATTATTATTATTCGGGTTAGAGTTCTCAACTGTAATTCAGCTAATTCATTGTATTTAGTGTAATGTAAGGTTTGCAAAAATCAATATGTAGGTAGAACTGTTACTAAATTCTGAGTCATATTCCACAATGTTCTAGCCTTGGTTTGGAAGCAGTTTCTTCTGAATTGTGTTCCACAAATTTATTTCCACAAACATTTAAGTCGAGCAGATTAAAAAAATTACAGGGAATTTAAGATTGTAAAGCAACTGGGAGACCTCAATACATTGCTTAGTCTAAGAGAATGGCAATATTAAAAACTTAATTCATTTATTCCCCTTAGACTTAATGAGCGTGATGTAGCATTTTGTCATGGGTAAATTTGTCTTCTTTACTTTAAGAATTTGTTATTTGTCCACCAAGTTTGTGTAGTTTAAGTTAGTATTCGGATATAACAAGGTTGAATCAGTATTGCAATATTTGATTGTGTTGACAGACATTGTTCCATTTTTAACTAGATATTTCTTCTGGTTATCCATCTCAGCTTGATACTCTAGTTAGTATAAATGTTTTTAGGTCAGTTACCTACAACATAAATAGTGCTTTAAAATTTTCCCGGTAAGGTGTGAATATTACTTTCTGTTTATTTTTGGACTCCTGGCAAAGCACATTGAGTCCGATGGATTTATCCATGTTTATCCCTTTGTCTAATTTTCTCCAAATAGCTCATTATCTTATTTCTGAAAGTCCGTGTAAAGTTGTATGATCATAAGGGAAAGCGGGTAGCAGCTGTATTTTTATGAAAAAAATTTTTTTTTTTTTATACTGGACTCGGATATACCCAAATATTTTTGGCCTAAAATCAAAGTTTTTTTAAAATATTTTTAAAATCCGTTTACTAACTTTTTTTAAAAAATTTTTCTTGAAGTTTAAGGAATGTTTTGACATGTATGGCGACATGTTGAAAATTCATCAAATTCTCGTTTAGGGGCCTGGGGCCAATTTATTACTAAAAGAAAATCTTTGTTTTTGGCTTTTCTCAAAAAGTTACACATTTCTAATAAGTTTGTTGTGTCAATTATTAGAATATCAGGTCCAGGGCTCAAAACTTATTAACCGCTTTTTTTTTTTCAAAAATTGGCATGAATTTGAAGAACTGCAAATTGCTTTCACCCCAAATTACTACCCATCAAAATTTTTCAAGATTCATGCGCTTTCACTTTTAAGCTGATTTTTGACTGATATAAACTTCTAACAGGTCGGAGACCGATTTTATTGAATTTCTATGTAAAATTTAGTTCCTTGCAGTTTGGCAGCTATGTAGATTTAGATTGGTTTGGCTTCACAGCTTCAAAACGTCATTGAAAAAAAAATAGCCACCAAAAATCGTAATTTCCTTCTACTATGTTTTTTCATTTGTTAGAGGTTTATGTTTATGGTTTTTTGTATTAAGATATTTTTGCATTTTTCTTGTTAATTAAATTCGATTATGCTGAAATGTTGAAAAATTTCTAATAATTTATAATCGTTTTTGAGAAAGAAAAACTGAAATGTGACAATTTTTTTGCGTATTTAATTTCTGGGAGTCCATTAGTCACTGAGTGCTTGTTATTTTTGGAATTATCAATTTCATATTTGCCAAAATTTCAGGCAGTCTTGTACATTATGACATATGCCTGACAAGATTATGTAAAAAACATTGTACTCGGATAACTGTACTTGGCAGAGCATTTGATTCCTAACCACATGATCTTGGGTTCAAATCCAGGTATAGTCCACTCAGCTTATGAGTAGTATTTTTTTTTTTTTTGGCATAAAAGAAAAGCATTTAAAACCTTATCATATTTAAGAAGTATATGATTATCATAACTTCGAGCTGTATAGAAAACAAGTCTAATTAAACTCTTGCTAAAAACGATCCGCTGTCATCTTTAGAAAAATAATTGTGATTTTATCTTTATAAACAAACCCTATTAATAGTCTTACAGAAACAAAACTTGAATTTTTATAAGTCATAACTGCAAAATGAATATACATATTACTTTGTTTGATTTACATTGTTTCTTACTGGGCTGCACTCTTTTTTTCTTTTTTTTTTTGCCTTTATTTTTGAAGTTAAAGGTTAAAGTTAAAGTGCATTTTTACCTCATATATCCACTTGCCAAATATTCTCGTTTCCTCTTGTAAAATTTGGTTCAAATTCAATTGGCCCGCAAAATTCATTCAACTTCTATGGAAATGCCATTGAAATATATCCAAATATTGCAGCATTTTTCTCAGGAAAGATGATTTTAAATAAGTTATAGACCTCAATACGTAGTCTTATCTGCATATTTTTACTTCTATTTTTGACCGATAGTGTTACCCCTGCTATTAAATCTAATATCACTGAATTAAAGAAATTTGTGGCCATTAGCAAAAAAAAAGTTAACGGAGAAATATCATTTTTTAAATTGCTCTCTTTTTGGTCTGGTCTGTATTTTCGTAATACTTAAGGCTAAATACTCTATATTGTTTTTATATATTATGTTCATTGAGATGTTCCAGTAAAACCATTGCTTTTGTTTTATTTTCTTGCTCCTTATATATTTATATCATCATATCCTTATAAGGTCTCATTAGCCTGTAAATACCGGATAATTAATTATCTTACCAGATAATTATCTTACCAGATAACCATACCCAGATAGTAAGATAGTATAGGTTTGGCTAAAATTTGGAAGTGTTTGGGCAGTGTACTCAACCTGAAAATAAATTTATGAAAAAGCTAGAAAAGTTTGCTCTGATATCAAAACCAAGAGAATATTTAGATAAAATTTTGGAGATAGATGATATGAATAAATTAAAGTAAATTTAGCAAAATCTAATTAAATTATTAAAGAGTAATCTTCAAAATGTTGAGTAACCAAAAGCCCGATTCCTCAAAATCGAGTTTTTTTGCATTCAAATATGGCAAGTTTTTACTGTGTTGATCCATTGTCTCCATGCAGTTGATTAACTTGGATATCCTGAGTATCTATGAAACTGTTCCTTTTTATTCAACAAGTTGTATGCATATATGTAGGTTGCTACCAGAGAGATATCAAAATTCAAAAGTGTGTTTCCACAAGTATTTCCTATTTAAATACTAAAATTGCTTAATACTGAAGCTTAGTTAGGTAAAGTTGAAATGCATGTTTAGTATCTAATTTAGTCATTAACTTATTTCTACATTAAGCACGACTTAGTTTTTTAAATTATTTTTTGTTTATTTAATGACATTTTGATATATTGAATTGATATTGCATTTCTATAAATATGTTATTTGTCATAAATACATTGGATATCAAGTTCTTTAAGTAGCATTCTTAATAGAATATCTGCAGATTTTTTACATTTGTGGTCTGTTTTTTGTTGTAACCTTGGATACGCATTAAATATGCGTAATTATAAAAGTAGATTCACAGTATTTAATCATTTCCGCCTCTTTCTATATTTCTAAGATAAAGCGTTTAAGGATTTTATATTATTTAATAGGCTTAAATATTTTTAATTATTTTATCAAATTATTCGATATTTCTTTTTTATACTAGTGGTTATGTGAGGTGATCTTTTGCAACATGTTATGTTGTTACGACACAAATATAAATAGAGTGTTGGAGCATAAGGATCAAATAAAATTACATCTTTTTTAGCATTTTTACTAAAGAAAAAAGTGTTTTGATTTGTCATCAACCTATTAGTTATTCTTTAACTAAAATAAACACACTTTTATCCTACCCTACAGTGCATTAAACAAAAAAAATACACGTCTCAATAAGAGGAAAACTTATAATTTTATCTGTATGAACAGAAGAAGGCAGCGTACCATTGAGTAGTTAGACAAGCCTGCTGTTGACAAGGAAGTTTAAAACAGATTACTTTGAAAAAGAGGAAGCTTGATTATTAAACTATGTTTAGTGTGCTCAGAATAATTATTGTTCTATTTATAGAGAACATCTATTTTAGCTGTGCGATTACCTGCGCATCACAGGTATATTTGAGAACATGGCAGTGTAGTACATCACACGCTTTATCCTTTGGTAGGCATGTGTCTGTGAGTATGATCGCACGTCATTCTTTCCCAAGCATATAAAGCGAAGGTATCTTTGCTAGAGATTGTATCACAAACGTCATATTACATAGTTCTTGGACGGATAATTTTTTTGACTCTACTAAAATATAGACCAGTAAATTTCTTAATAAGAAAGCTAAAGTTGCATTGTTTACTATTGTTTAGAGGATTTCATTACTTTTTTTATTAGGTTTCACAGGAAAGGTTTAGATGGTTTAAATGTTATATTGAGATACAGATTTTGCAGGTCATTGCACAAAATAGCAAAAGAGATAATATTGCCTTTATTTTATATTACTGAAAATAATCAAAGGATAAATTATTAAGTTGGATAAGATCAAAAAAATGTTTTTCTAGCAAAAAAATTACATTAAATACACTTAAATTTGATACTTACTTATATATTCCTCTCTCTTCTTTATTTTAGCTTATAATCTTAACAGGCAAGTTTGCTGCAAAAGATCAAATAATAGAATATAAAAACAAGGGGTGATTTCTTTAATGAAATTGCATTTAAGACCATTATATAGTTATTACTTCTTATCACTTTTTAACTTGAGGTGTTTGAAAGCAATTTGTTTACTCTGGGTTTTTTGATGTGCAGATGAAATAAAAAAATGACAAAGTAAGATCTGTATGTTTTATCATGACTCATATTTATTGTATGATCAGTGCTTTTGTGGAAGACGTTGCTAAACAAAAAAAATGAAAAAAAAAATTTTTATAAGAACACTATATTTAAAGAAATCAATAATCAATGGATTTATGCGGTTAACGTATTTTTAGAAATGTATTATCAATTCTACAAATAAACAACAATTATTTATAAAGAAATAAAGCAAAAAAAATTCTGTTAAGTAATATTAGAATTGTTTAGTTTTTTATGGGAATCATTTTTACTTATACTTATTTAATATGATTTTGGCCTCTCGAAAAAGATGACGGAGTACTTTAAAATCACCCATGTCCGTAATGCGTTTTCTCAGAAAATATTGTTTTTTTTTTTTTAATTTTTCAAGGTGTACAAAGGGCATAAGTAAAGAAAAGTGTAGATTTAAGATTTTTGCCAGAAATTCTTAAAAGGTTTTGATTTTAATGTTGACAAAAATCAGTGCTGTTTTTTTTACTTTGCTCCAAAAGTTACACTCTGGTTATGCTGAAATTTTGGATTATGTTAGGGAATATTATTTATATCAAATTAGGTATGTCAACCATTTTGAAAATATATTTTTTTTTTGCCTAGTCCTTACAGCGTGAAACATAATCATTTGGGGCCTAAAATAAAAATAGAAATTATTTTGTCGAAATCTGATCTATTAAAATCTTGCATATAAATTGTGGCATTTTTTAGCCTGTTAGAAAATGTTATTGGTCCTTATTTATTAGGGTGTTAGGTAGCTTTGTGACACTGCATTATATGCGGTATTCTCAATTTCCTACGAATTCAAAGTTGCTAGTTATAAACAAAAAATATTTCAAAAAATAGGTATCAGCAAAATTCAAAAAAGACTTTCTCTAACCAAAAGAAGAAACACATGGAAATAAAACAAAAAAATATGTGACTTCTTTTTCTTGGAACTGGTGTCTTCTTTGGGAATCACTCTATTGTTCATATGCTCATAATAATTGTTCTTTAAACTCAAATGCGTTATTGAAAACCATAACTTTTTATATTAAACTTGATGTTTTTCCTGTGTGCAATGTTTTTGAAATTAAAAAATTTGTTCTTCTTTAAGATGCTGTCTAACAATAATATCTGTAAAAAACATAAAAAATTTATTAAGAAATAGAGTTAAATCACATAAAATAACAGCTTTGTTTGGTGGAATTTCTTGATTTCTGTTTAAAAATGTTGATATGCTGACATTTTCTTGATACGTCAACTGTATTTCTACTTCAAAGGCTGATACATCCTCTATTTCTTCTACTGAATGTTAGAAATTCTTTGTCATCGACAACAGAAATATTTGCTCTAATATATCCACCATATCGGATTTATCTGACTTAGTAGATTTTGTAGTAAGTTTTTTGTTTTTGAGTCTTTTTCTCAAGAATAATATAAATCGAACAACCTAATCGAATTTGTGAAATACTTGCGAATGATGGCCGAATATTCTCTAATTCAATATTAGAATTATTTATTTTATAGTTTATTTAAATTTTTGGCCTGACTAATTATAATGCGGCTAGACAGAATAGATACGCAATATTATTTTGCGAAAAAATTTTTTTTTTATTATTTTCAAATTCAAGTACCAGCTTCTTACAAACCACGGATAAAACAGTAAACAAAACAATTTTTGCAAATTAAGTTTAGCACTTTTTGTATATGGAATATATGTTAAATTAATAATTTTATTTAAAACAAATTCATTTTTAGTTTTATTATCAGTCTATGTTTTTATTTTCTTTTCGATTCTATTATTTAAAAATAAGTGATGATCAAGAAGAATGTTTACATTTAATAAATATTAATTACTTATTTGATACCGGTTTTTTCTAGTTTTATAAATTGTATTTCTTATATAGTTTTACGTCCATTTTGCGCTAATGCACTTTAAATCCCTATCTGTTTAAGGTCATTTTTAAAAACCTGTTCCCAAGTCATCTGTGGTCTACTCTTCCCGCTTTTCCCATCTACGTCTATTCCTCTCAATTTCTTAATCCAGTTATCGTTATCCATTCTCAACATGGCCAAACCAAATTATTCTACTTTTTTGAAGTACTACTTTAACACTTTATAGAGCACATCTTTCACATAGCTCTTGAGAGGATTTCCTATCCTTCAATGTCTCATTACATATCCATTTTATCATCGTCATATCGTTTCTCTCTAAGTTGTTCAGGTAATTTTCCTTAACTGCCCAAGTCTCACCACCATAGATTATGATGCTTCTTATACAAGCATTATTGATTCTACCTTTTGCCCGTAGTGAGAGAGCTTTAGCTGTTAACAAAGGTCATAGTTCTCTAAACTTTTTCCACCCACATCTTATCCTGGTAACACTAATTTCCTCTGCACCACCACCTGCACTAATCATGTCTCCTAGATAGCAAAACTTGTCGGTCATCTTCAAGCAATAATTACCTACAACCATTTTATCCATTGGTTGTCTACCAGGTTAAACAACATTTCCAGAACATACTCTACATTTATAATCCTGTATACCAGTTAGTGTACCTCTTATATCACTACAACTCCTATGTACCAAAAGCTTACAATAGACGCACTGTTTTGAATTTCTATCAACACCTCTCCTACAAACTGAGCATGGGAATTTTCCTGATGATCGTGCTGGTGCAATTCCTTTGCCACTTACCATCACTTTTGTCTTTTGCAAAAGTATTGTACAGTGTATTGCTTAGATTCAAATAGTTTTTCTATTGATTTCTGAGCAGAACAAGTTGGGGGACATTCAAATGATGAACCCCAAACACCAGTACTAAGCTACAATTCAAATTCTCAGTCTTAACTTTTGCTTGTCTGCTATGGCCAAAATAATTTTTTCAAATATTGCACATATTTCTTCGAAACAATATTTTGATCAACCAAGATTTTTTTAAAACAATAATTTATTCAACCAATATTTTCTTCAAAACAATATTTTAATCAATATTTCGAATTGGAATGACAAGTAAAAAATAATTTTTTCATAGTTTCTCAAAAAACAAATAAATTAAAAATAGAATAAGTAAAATATTTTCATGTAATTAAAACATCAGCTGTAAAGTTAACCTTGTACTCATAATATTCAGCAAAAATACCAACCAACTATCATAACTTTGAATATCAGTTGGCGATATAAAGATGTAAAAACAAACTTTGAGGTTGCTTAGTAATTGTATTTAATATCGCAATGGAAAACCCAACTGTAAGTTGCCCAAACTGAAAATAAAGATATAAATTTTTTTTAAATGCTTTTTTTTCCATCACTTTGATAGGTATGCATATTTTAGCTTGTTTAAAACAAAATAAATTTTTTTTTAATTTATTGATCTTTAATCATCATGGGTTTGAAATCCAAATCTTCTGCACTGTGTAAACAAATCATACTTCTGAGAAATGTGTAATAATTTTAAATAAAATTATTGGAGATATAAAGCAAAACAATAAAACTATAACTGAATTTAAAATTGACCTGCGGATGAGAGATAATTATTCAAATATGTTTATATACTTATAGTTTTCAAAACCTACAAAACGTCAACTGAAATATAAAAATTTATGTCGTGAAGTTTATAAACATATCTTTCTAAATAAGATTATTTATGATAAGATGATAGTTTTATTTTTTTAGTTTGTTTTTATTATTAAGAATTATAGTTACTGGGATTATTATAGCTTTCAATAAAAATATTGAACAATACAGTGAATAAGGGCCAGTAAATTATACATCAAAATATAAAGTGTATTGCTAAAATAAAGAAAGTAAATCGTAGTATCCAATTTTTGTTATAAGTAGTATATTTTGCAAAAAAAGATATTTGTGTTTACCCATGCGGCTTTTAATTATGATAATTATTACTAAAACTGACTGTCCTTAAAATGGTAGAACATAGCAGTGAAATCGAAGATGATCAGTTAAATAAAACAGACACGAATAAGCGAGAACGAACGCTCAGGATTCATGGCAAGGCTTCATTATGTTCATGGACCACTATTCTAATATATATATACATAGCCTAATACAGTTTTTTACTTTAAAAAAAAAGGGTTAAAAATTGTAAAGATAATTGTTCTTCTTTTTGATATCTCTGTTATGTTTCTCATTAATGGATTAAGTTAAAAGACAACTAAGGTTTGATTTGATATAGATCTATTCCAATCTAAGATCATACTGTCCTACAAATAAATCTAAGCTCTTTTATATAAAAATATAAGGAAGTGCATATTCCTTACAGTATAATATATTTACATAATATAATTACAATTTATTAATGTAATTACAAATTATTATCCAACTAATTATGACATGTGCATGAGGGAGTTAAGTTATAATTTAAAGCATTTTATGAGT
>JAUZNK010038400.1:0-17613 GCA_035046665.1 Euphysa ruthae
TATATATTAAATATATTATTGTATAATTTCTAATTTTTCTCAAAAGGATAATCAACTGAAATCGTTGTTAGAAGTTTTTGTGATCTATTCGGTAAAATTACGTAGTGTTTGTAGTTATTTCAAATTGACACAAAGTTTATCATTTCAATACTTTTTATTAAAAATTTTATGGAAATTGAAAAACCAACATCTCCAGACTAATACTTCCCTTTCTTTTAGTATTTTAAGATTGCTCCAAGTAAATTTTAAATTTAGTCTGTGTACAAAATTTACTATAAATTAAGCAACTCAGTATATAGCTATAGAGTTTAGCAATTGCAAATAGGGTAATTTGCTGCTTACGTGATATTGGCACCATTCGCTTTTTTTTCTTTTTAAAATTATTTGTAATAAAAAGTCTCATGTGTGAAATGTATTTGGTAAGACCTCATTCTATTTATTTATTTTAAATTGTTTTGCTTTCATCTGTAATTGCTTTATACAGGATATGCAGCATTATACACGATGTGCTCATTACGAAGTTGTGCTATGGTTAAGGATAATGGTCCTGATACTGCATTTGCTATAGCTCATGAAATTGGCCATTCGTAAGTAAAATGTTATCCGATGAAATTTTGATTAAAGAAATTTTGAATTAGACTAAAAAAGTTTACAAGTAAAAATGATACAGGTACTCCTAAATAGGTCAGGTAATAAGAAATAAAGGTGAAAAACTTAATTCTTAGGTTCAGTGACAAAGGATTTAAAAATGTACAATATGGGAAAACACCAACATAAATTACAGTCTTTGTATCAAAATAGTTTTTAAAAAGAAATTCTGAACACCTGGGTCTTATGCTGTAGATAAATAAGACAAAATACTTACTGTGAACCTTATAGGAAAATACAATCAAATATAAAATTATACATCTTCAGTTGCGCCAAACGTATAATTTTATGGGCCTAATAACATTTTAATGAACTGATTTTCTAAATATTTAATATCACAATTTTAACTGTGTGATACTTGATTTGAATAAAAAGTTACTATTATGTAGTTTAGGTATAAGCCATGATGAAGATGACAGATGCATCCGACCAAACGGAGCGAGCATTATGGTAAAGACTCTGCTTAGTACAAGCTCAAATTTTCTATGGTCAAAATGTAGTCAGAGAATGCTCAGGGAAAATATCAAGTACGTTGTAAACTATATTGCCAGCATTATTAATAGTTAAGAAAAAACTGTATTAAACTTTTCAATCATAAATTCTTCTAAAATCTCTAAGAATTTCAAAATTTAACGCTCTCTGTAATTCTTTACAATAGCAAAATTTTCACTTTATCTCAAAATGTATGTAATGGAATACACAAAAAAATTTTAGCAGTTTTTATTTACAAATTAAAACTTTAGATAACTTGTAACATTTGTTTAAATTGAGTAATAGTAACCATAATTCTCAGATTTTAAGCATAAGCTAACCTTTAATAGTGTACAAAACAAACTACAACAACAAAAAAACACTACTAGTACAAAAAAAATAAACACTACTTGGCAAAAGAAATTTTTCTATTATATCATTCTTTGCAAAGTTTATGCTTCTTTTTTTTTTAAATCAATAATGTAAATTCCTTAGATTTTTTAGATTAGATTTTTTTAGATAGTGTCTGAAATGTTTGAAAATATTATTTATTTATTTCAGCCATTTCAAAAAAAATTATATATATTATTTCTTTGTCCCAAGTTTCAAAACTTTTATAGTTTGGCCCGAAGATAAACTTTTTGACTTCTCTCAAGAGATCATGTTTCAGATCTTCTTAAATTTCGCTTCTGATTATTTTGGCTTTTAAAATATTTTGAAAATGTTGTTTTAATCCAAGCCCAAAAATGTGTTGAATCAAAGGTGAATTATTGTACTGAACTATTTTTATGATTCGATTTGTTAATCATTGTAATTAGGTTATTATTATTGCTTATATCATTGTGCTAATAATGTTGTTATATATATTAATAAACATTTTTTAGGCATTTCAAGTGTTTGCTGAATATTCCAAAGTTGCTACCTAGGTTTCAAGAGAGTATGATGTATTTACCTGGGGAAATGATGACATTAGATCAGCAATGTTATGCACACTATGGTAGCAAATCAAGGTCATGTACGAGAGTGGGTCCTTGTTTTATTACTTTATTTTTAGGACAAAACAGTTCCTGCAAGAAAAAGTTAGATTTTCTTGAAAGGTTTATTTTTAGGGTGCACAATCTGAAAATTTTTGACAAGAAATTAATTTTGTGAAAATAAAAAAGAAAAACAATTTTTATATGGAAATGAATATTATTATTATTGTTAACGAGAAATTAAATTGGTCTCACCTGAATAAAATAATACAAAAATTTCAATTTGGATTTTAAAGTAATTTTTCCATTTTAACATGCGTGTCAAATTTGAACTTGCGCAGTAGATGTTGACTCATGATATTTGAAAAACTGGCATTTTTAAATGTTACGACCAAAACTAAAATTTTCTAGGTTAAGTCATTTTTTTCCAACTCTCATTCACTTCCAGTCAACCTCCCTCACTCTAATTACCCTTTCCCTCCCTCCCTTATCGCTCGCTCTTTTCTACCCTCTATCTTTTACTCCCTCCCTCCTTTCCTCACCCCCTCCTTTCCTCGTTCCCTCCTTTCCTCACTCCATCCCTCCCTTACTCACTTCTCACTAACTCATTCCCTCATTCCCTCCTTCATTCATACACTATTTTCCTCCCTCCCTCACTTTTTCATTAACTCTCTCTTTCCCTTTCTCACTCATTCACAACAGTATATTCTAGAATTTGAAAGAATACTTTTGAGATTAGTTGGCAGCTCCATGGCTTCATAAAATTTCTGAAGCTTGCTATTTTGCTCTGATTATTTTGCTATCTTACGCTGCTAATAGTTAGATTATTCAAGCATGCAAAAATTTCTTGTTGCTTTGATTTGATGGAGTTCTCTTCAGAGATGTTTATTATTTTATAATTCCTCACCATAGAGGTGTTAGACCTCTGATTTAATTAAATTGTTATTTTAAATGCTATAATAGGTTTCAAAAAAATCAAATGATAGTATGCCATTATACATAATTGATGATAGCTATAATCATTCAAACCTTTTCACTACTTCACAACAGCAATAATGGTACTTGTTAAACTGAAGTGGTCCTCCAATTTTGAATCAGGGTATTGATGCATTGTCTGTTTATAGGAAAAACGCAAAAATTCATTTGCTGCACTGCTAGATGCAAATTCTATTATTAAAATGTGTTTTAATTTCAACGCTTTTTTAAAGCTGTTATTATATGTAAAATTTTTTTGCACAGATTGAAAAAGAACATGCTTTTCACGCATGATTTGATTCAACAACTTTTTGTAACCTATGAAGAAAAGAGAATATTATATAAGCGCCATGTTGAGAGTGTTACAGTAATTAATTTTATTTAAAAGTGAACCAAACTGAGGAAAGGTTGAATTTGGCTTAACCACAGACATTAACCTTGTGTAGCTTTTATTTAATTAACAAGTATGTTTTATTACTGTTAAAGATCATCACATTTCAGTGCCTTTTAGAAAAACGTGCCCTTCAAAAATTTGTTGTATCAAAACTTGATAAAAGGTTTTGTTTAGATCTATAAGAACAAATTTCTGAAGCATTGGTTAAAATTTTTTTTAAGAACCCGTTCAGAATGATTTCTCCCTACTAAAATTTTTTTTTCAACTATAATGGAAATTTTAAACTAATTCTGTGTCATTTTTGATAACGCATATTGAATTTAAAACATGTTTTTGCAGAGCTTAACAAAATGACCAATACAACACATATACGTTATTTTACATTATTGTTTGATGATGAATTTTATTTTGCTAGAGAATGTTATCTATGTGTCGTTATTTATGGTGCCACCCAGATCCTGTGACACCCTGCAAACCGCTTTGGTTCCATTCCCCTATAGAAGGTTCTGCTTGTGATAAAGACAAAGTAGGTACTATTCTTCTATTTATTATTTATTATTTTATATTTTGCTACTTGAATTAAGTCATTATGAATTATGTCAGAATATATAAATAATAATTATTAATAAATCTTTCATGCTACATAAAAAGGAATTTGTGGCGGATAGAATAATAGATAACTGATTGCTTGAAAGACTGCTTTGCCACAGAAATGACAATTTTATAGTTGTAATACTTGTTGTTCTATTATAAAAACAGGTGTTTGGAGCGTAATTATTTATTATTATAAAATTCATTTAAGATTTATAATCTGGTATGTATTTATTTGAGTTTCGGTGAAACCAATCAGTTTGAACATGTCTTATATCAATAGTCATTCATTTGTTTTTCTGAAAATTTTAAAAGACTTAATGCCATAAAAAAAGATAAGCAGTTTTTTTAGATTTCATTTTGAAATATTTGATAACTTTTGCTTGTTCGCGATTTTGTTGTGAAATTAAAAACATTGAGCTAAACATTACTTTCTCTTTTGATATTTTAAAAATGTTTCAAATGTCACTCGATCTCATGATCTGATCATATTTAACACAAAAATGTACTGTTATGAAATACAATTTAACAAAAAAGTATCAATAAATGTATCAAAAATTCTAGTTATAAATTCAGACTGACATTTCCTCAAGAAATTATGTTCCCAGTTTCTCGAAAGACTGTGATTCAAGCAAATAACATTTTTTGCTTTGGCATATTTACAGCCATGTTGAAAATTTTATTCAAGGTTAGTTTCTGGGCCAAGATTCATGACATTCAATTGTAAAACAATTCAAAAATTGTTTTATTAATAGCAGGTGTTGAATGAAGAGGGAAGATTATGATTAAGATTATGGTTGTCTGGCAGAGCGGTTAAGTCTTTGGTTTCTGTCACGGAAGTGTGGGTTTTACCCCGCTTAGAAAAAAATGATTATCTTTACCTTAAGCTCAAATGGGAGCTCTAAGTACACCAGAACTAAACTCGTGAGATCTTCTATAACAAATTATTTCGTAAAACTATTTGTTCACCCCACGTTAAATAATCGAATAGCTTACTGTATGTATGTAAGCATCGTTGGGTTGTTAACCTGTTATAACATCACAAAGAAACATGGTTAGGTTAAGGATACCTAATGTTAATGTCAGCATCAGCATTTCCTTGCAGTTGTAAAATAGCAAAATTAAAACCTTTATTTAAAAAAGGATGTAAAACCGATCCTAACAATTATATGCCAATATCGTTGCTACCATTAATTATGAAAGTTATTGAAAAAATAGTCCATGATCAGACAAACACTTTCCTTTCACAACAAAATATTTTATATAAATCAGGGTTCCACAAGAAACATTCCACATCCTCCCCTTTATCACATCTCAATGATAAAATCCTAAAGGGCTATGAATCAGGATTTTTAACAAGAATGATACTCATAGATTTACAAAACGCATTTGACACAATCGACCATAAAATAATTTATGAAAAAAATGTTTTTTAAATTTTAATACAAATGCTATAAATTGGTTTAAATCTTATTTAATTGATTGAACATTCAAAATAAATACAAGTGAGGTATTTTCTGGTTCTGGTATGTTGTCCTGCGGTGTTCCACAAGTTTCCACTCTAGGACCTTTAGTTTTTCTTCAATACATAAATGATATGCCAGCAGCAGTTGAAGTTGATCCATATTTGTATGCTGATTCTTCTTGCCTTGTATTCCAACATAGCAATGCAAAGAAAATAGAAAGACAGTTAGATAAGGACTTTTCAAAGCTCTGTGACTGGTTTTTTGATAATAAATTAAGTACAAACTGAAGAAAACTGAGAGTTTTGATATCAATTATCATAGTATTAAAATTAAGCAACATACCAAGTTTGAATATCTTTCATGAATTTTTGATGAAACACTTAGTGGAGAATCTATGGCACTTCATGTAAATTCCAAAATAAATCAAATATTAAATTTTTTTTACAGAAACAGTAAATATTTAGCTCCTACTATTTGAAGGCTTTTATGTAATTTATTAATTCAGCCTCATTTTGTCTATGCATGCTCTTCTTGGTATGCAAATATTAATAAAGCTTTAAAAGCAAAACTTCAAACTGTGCAAAATAAATATATTAGGTACTGTTTTCTATTAGGAAACAGAGAACAATTGATTACTTTGAACGAATAAATTGGCTTAATATAAATGACAGATTTGAGCAATGCATAAGTGCAAGTACCTTTAAGTTCGTTAATAAAAATTCCTCTGAGTACATGTTTGAGTTCTTCATAAATAATTAAGAACAAGGAATTCCTAGCAAAAACTTAATCAGCCTTTCAAAAAAACTAACCAAGGTCAAAACACTATTTCTTATATAGGTCTCTCGATATGGAACAATTTAAAAGAATGCACAAAAGCTAGTAACAATATTAATACATTCAAACATAATGTGAAGAAAGAATACTTTGCAAAATTAAAACAGAAATGCGATTCTGGTTTAATTAGATAGAAATTAAATATGGCATATATTAATTATATCAAATAACTATATTATATATCTGAACAGACCGCCCCCTCCCATCGAAGGACTACAATGAAAATAAGGCTTAGGTTTTTCTTTTGCTTATCCCTGCTATCAATAAAGGCCCCGTTATTTACAATGTTGTATTGTATTTAATTTTTTAACATTTACTTTGTTGTATTTTTATTGATAGTGAATAAATACTTACTTAAAGAGGTAAGTTGAAATGTTATAGCATAAATCTAACAGCTTCAGTAAGGTTCGTAAAAGTTAGAAAGACAAGATATAAACTTTTCTGAATATGTCATACCAATGAATAGGGCAAGAAGGTATGTTTATAACAGAAAAATGGGCAAAAAAAATTATGTTAAGCAAGATAATATTTGTGTTATGGTGATCCAGTTTTGATAGGTAGTATGATGATCATATTTTCTGTGTCAGTTAATGCACTGCAGTGAGGACTCAGTGAAAAAGATAATGATAAATGTTATAATGAGTTGTTAACAACCACCTCTAAGTTTGGAGTCTTTAATGGCCATGCTGGAAACCCATGTTGAGTTTATAGAAGTTTACACAAAGGCTATGGTTATGGTTTTGAGAGTTAGAATAAGGAAGATTACCTGAGTGTGGAACGGAAACAGACATGGTGGTTTCCAGCACTTTTTTCAACAAGGAACGGAGTAGGTTGATAACATATGATTGTTAACATATGATTGACAGGTGGTTGTCAGACACAGATCGCCTATTTACTGGTTAGGAAGTTAGATAAGAAGGTATTAAACAATGTGAAAGTTCTAGCAGCCAATGAATGTGTTTCCCAGAATAGTTTGCTAGTTTTTAATATTGTTGTAAAGAGCGCCAAAAAAATTATAAGAAATTGCAAGCTTTTTCAGAAGATCTGGATATTGAGTGAAGAGCATGTAGCAAGGAAATATAATATGAAAGTACAGAACTTGGCCAGTAATTGTCTGTGTGATAATGATAAATCTTAAAGTACCTAGACTACTTTGAGGATTAGTCTAGAGCAAGCGACTGATTTGTATTGATGAAAGGGCCAAATAGACATAGGTACACCTGGTGGTAAAATCATAAGGTTGACTAAAAAAGAAGTAAATATGGATTGTTGAAGCTGTTTCATCAAGTAATGAAAGTTATCAAAATAGTGATCGATATAGATTACTTACAGAAAGAATTGATATGTAGATAAAGTGCAGTTTGGGTTTTCCCTATGGAGTGGCAATGCAGATCCATTATTTGTACTCAAGCAGTTTCAGTAAAAGTATTTTGGAAAAAAAATCTTTTTCACTTTTGTAGATTTGAGGAAGGTTTTATACAGGACTTTTTAAGGCAATTTAGTTAGCTATGAGAAAATAATGTGTAAATGGATGGCTAGTTAAGATGATGCATATCAAGATACACCAATGCTAGAAGTCGTGTTATGATAAATGGTTCACTCAGTGAAGAGCTTAGTTAAAAGGTTGGTTTACATTGTACTAAGTCTTTTAATGTTTATTTTGGTTTTAGTGGCATATTCAGTGAATTTCATAACAGGGTGTCTATGGGAGTTATTGTATGCAGATTATTTGTTTCTTATAGTAACATCTTTGAAGATTTAGTTGAAAAGTGCCAGATATGGTACAAAGGACTAGAAGATAAATAGTTTAGATTTAATGCAGTAAAAACTTAAGTTGTGATTAGTAGCAGTGATGTCATGAGAACAAGCATGGAAATCTCACACACAAAGAAATAAAAAGTTAAGCGCTAAGTAATTTAAGTAAACAAGACAAAATTTATTAAACCCGCATACCTCGTTTAAACTTTAACTCAATTCTTGACAGACTCGGAAGTACTAGGTACATAAGAAATGCAGTGGTGTTGTGGTAAGGTTAAGAAGTGAAATTTAGTTTATATTTAAGCATTGCGAAGATGATGCTATAGGCAACTCAATCTTTCCATTTTCAGCGGTGTACAGCAGTGGCTCATCAGAGATTGCTAATGACATCTATTACTTAGGCGTCATGTTGGGTATTAATAAGAATACCGTTATTTGTATGGTGAGTTTTGCTTGTAAAAAATTTAGAGAGTTTTAGCGATTCTAGTTAGAGTTCTGTTGTGTGAAGCTAAGTGTTATGTATGGAAATGAGATACAGGCATTAAAGTTGGAAGATCTTGATCAATCAGAATGGAATGACATGAGAGTGTTGAGGTGGATGTTCAACGTCAACCTAAGGGAGTAAAAAAGTTTAAATGAGTTACGAAGCAGGCCAGGTATTTATGGCATCAAAGGCATCAAAGTTGTTGTTCAGATCAGGAAGTAGAGTTGGTTGGGCCATTTAGAAAGAAATGAGTATGATAATCATGTAAGAAAGGGTAGAGAAATTACAGTTCTGGTAGTAATGCCCAGATTTAGAACAAAAAGACATAGAAAGGAGGTAATAAGGATATGTTGCAAAGTGATTTGACTTTAGATCTAACACATTCCAGGTTAGGTTTTGAGAAGACAATATACCTCGACGATTTTTGATATTTATTGAAAATGCAAAAGATGTATTTAATAGCTTCATTGTAAGATATAGTGTCAGCAATAGATTAATGTATGACATAAGAATTGATAAGACCTTGGTGGTCTTGGTTTTTAACACTTATTATTAAAATGTATTTTTAAAATTTATAGTGGTGTATGCGTTCAACCTGTATAATAAAAAAGAAACAGCTTCCAATTGATGGTGGGTGGTCAGCTTGGTCATCACCTAAACCTTTTTGTGATAACACAACTACCAGCTGGATGCTGCAGACAAAGACAAGAACTTGCAGTAATCCTAAGTATGTATATGCTTTATTTTCATATTAATATGTAAATTTCATTTTGATTGGAGTTTCTTGTTTATTTATAAAGTGATTCGATTTTAACGAATTTATTAATTTGATCCTAAAAAACATTTGCATTGAATTGTGGAGTGCAATTAGACCAGACAGTAAAAAGCAGTACACTACCTCAATAAATTGGGCTCAAAGATGGTTTGCAAAAAATAGCATAGATAGGTAATTCTTGGATTTCTTGTACATGGTTAGTATTTGTAAGTTTCCATGATCAATTCGCAGAACTAGAGTTCAAAAATTCTCAAATTAGAACGGTTTCAAATACAGAACGACGAGTATCAAGATCAGGTTGATGAAATTAGAGGAATAAATTTTTAATCTGCTGAGTTTATCTTCTCATACAAGAAAGTTAAAATAAATATAGAAAAAAAAACCTATTGCAAGTATATCGACACTATTTCTATAAATAAAAAGTTGGATTTCCAACATAAAATATTGAAATATAGGCAGGAGAGAGTAGGGCATTGGGCACTAGCTATCCAAGAGCTGAGTTCACATAACAGAGATGACTTTCTCTTGCACACCAAAACGTTCTAAACTGTGAGGCTCAAGATCATAGCAGCCTCAAGAATATGAGTGATTTAAGAGCACTTCGTTCTAGAATCTTATCAAACGTGTAAACATAAAAATATAAAAAATAAACTCTTACTATATATCCTCTTATATAAATAACAGCAACGACTATATTATGGCGACAAATGAAAATAAAAAATGTGAAGAGTGTACTTAACTTAAATGTAATTCGTCTAAGAATTGGCTTAAAATTTAGAATTTCTATTAGTTATTTGTTTAATCCTCACACAACATAATTGCTATAATTTTATAAATGTAACATTAACAAGTAAACACAATCAAAAATCAAATACCATAACACAGATTAAACAATTTGAGACTGTTCATTAAGCATTGTTTAGAATAATTCTCATTTAGCTATTTAATTTATTGGTATCTTTTGCAGTCAAAAAACCTGCAGAAAATTGTGACTTATTTTTACTTTTTCAGGTAATTTCTGACACAGTTGGTATTGAATGAGAGATTAGCAAAAATAAATTTTCCTTTTGAAAAATTCTTATTTCTAAAACTGAAGAATACATCCATGTTTTATATTGTCGTTTTTTTTTTTTATTTTTTTTTCCAACCATAAATTTATCTCTAGACACACTAAATTCAGCATTCTATTTAATTTTGCGTAAAGTTTTAGCTCTATAAGCCGCATCATATCTCGGTACATAAAAAACCACTTTTGCCAACAATATTTATTTTTTTGTTTTTAAACTCATTTCTTTATTTTTTTCCTTATTAACTGGCTGCAGAGTTTAACTAACACTATGAGAAGTAGGACTTTTTAAAGGGATCCTCAAATGTTTCTACAAATTCTTTTTGAAGTAAAGTATTATGTTTTTCATTTTGTTAAAAAGTAATTTGTTTTCGTGAATTCAGTGAAAGTTGGCTTGATAACATTTTGCTTATTAAAGTTATTGATTTGATTTTTTGTAAATTAGTTTAGTATTGATCATGACTTGAAGTTTTAAAAATGTTTTTTTGAGTTCATATTTGAAATTAAGGGCTTTAATCTGAGCCAAATATGTAAAAACAGCTAGGATCCTTTAAAAGCATTTTTGAATCATTGTCACAAGTTCTAAATATTATTTTTCCCCACTAACGGGTTTCAGGGCCTTAAAGGAATGGTCCCACCAATAAAAGTGTGATTTTAAAAAGTTACATACTATTATTCCCCATAAAAAAAAATGCTATCTAGCAAAAGAATGCTCATTGCAATATTTATTAAGTAGCTTAAAATTGCAATTGAAGATCTGGCTAATTTTATGTTTCGCGAAAACATTTTCTGTAATGTCACGTGTTTTGCAAGAACATTCACTGTAATGTCACATGTTAATGTGAATAAAACATTATTCGAAAAGAGTTGTTTACATAAACGTTTTTTAATTTCTTTTTCATATAATATTATATTTTTTAAATTTTTGTTTAAAAGGTTGTATGTATGGATGAATTATTATCGTTGGTCTCATGTTGCCTTAGAGTTCTGTTTCTTTCCTTGCCTCATACACGTTTATCGCACCATTGAAATGCTAATAGAAATAAAGGGGAAACTTTTTAGTTCAAACAAATCATTTACTTGAAATTATTATTTAGAAGAAATATACAATTATTTATGTCTATGATGATAACTATAAGCACGAGCGCTTAAAAAAACAAATAGATATAAAAATTAAAGTTTTATGGCCATATAACGAAATAAGGCTATTTTTTGGCATGTCTACATAATATAAGGATTTATAATATACAAATAAAATCATACATAAGTTATGGGAATTTGTTTTCTTTTATGTTTTTCTTAAAATACATCTTACTTGGATTTTGCTAGATGCCCTTCTTGTGCTGGACTATCTTTTTTCAGGTAATTTATTTATTTTTTAATCAAAGGTTGTCGGAACTAAATTGGCCTTCAACTTGTTCTTCGGAGGGAAGTTAAGCGGTTCACTATGAAAAACAAAAAAAAAAAAATGTTCAGTAAAATCGAGAGAAAAATTGTTCGATTCAAAGAAAAAAAAATTTTTGTTATCGGTTGTTGTTTTAGCACAAATGGGAGTTTTAAATTGAGCAATTGTCCGAAACAGAACCCACATTGATAACAGTGAAATTCACTTAAGTGGCTGCCCTGTATAAACAATATTAATAATAATGTTTTGTATTATTAGTTGGTGAAACGTTTCGAAACAAAGAATAAGTATTGAAAATATTAAAAAAATTCATTCTCAAATCTTTGTTTGTTATTAGCCTAAATATGCTCGTCACTTTATTCAATATTGCATGAAAAAATTAGATTAGACCACATAAATATAAATAAGAAATGTACCTGTAAGTCTCTTTCAAACGAACTTTTCTCAAAATGGTTCTCACATATCCGGGTATCGCCGGAAAACTTATCTTGTTTTATAGCGCTCTTCCATTTTTTTGTCTTTTTTGAAGACTAAACAAACGTATTCCTTTACTAAACCTGTGATCATAATTACACCCGACAGCAGCTCAACAAACTATTTAATATAAATCTATACCTACTTCCTTGAAAAAAAAAAAAGAATCTCTTATATTTATATTTTTAACGTTGTAGGGAGATGATATGTTTTTGCTATCTGTTTTATATAATAGATAGAATTTTCCAAGTTTTGTTAACACTTGACAAAAATTTATATTATAATTATTTAGCTAGGAGTATTAATTAGTCATATTTTATTCAAAGTGATATTTTTCTAGACTATTTTTTTTATACTGAATCCATTTTTACAGGTTTTAAAAAACTTTTTTTTTTGTGGGACCACTCCTTTAACTTAACTTGTTTAACTGTTCCCTCATTTGATAAATTTTCTTTTCAAAATTTTGTTTTAATTCTACTGAAATTTTTTCTGGTGCTAGAAACCAGCAGAGTCCTATAAAGCCTTAAAGCCAGACAAGATAATTGTTTTATCTAAGACATCCATTCTCTTTGAAAACCATCAGACAATTCTTGAAGCCATTAGACAATTGATAAAGCATGTAACTTTAGGGCATACCCTTGCCCTTCTGGTTTGGTTAATATTTTTTTTTAACTAACAAACTTGAGAAGAAATTCAGCTCATGAAAATTATTTTTCTAATTTTTTTCCAATTATTAAAAGTTTGACTTTTTTCTGAATTAAAGCTTGGTATTATTTATTGCTATCTCAGCGCGTTCTCTGTCCATTCTGTGATTTGCATTCTTCAAATTTTTACTGTTATTTTTTGGCAAATGGTTTCTGCCCTTAAATAGAATATTTAAATAAATTTAGACCTGAGTTCAATGGAAAAAATTGTGTTGGTGAAAAAAGTGAAGCCATCATTGTCTTACCAAGTAAAGATGGTATTTGCAAACCTTACTCTTTTGTCGGATTGGTAATGATTATTTAATTTTGGACGGTTTTTTCTCAATATTACTGTCTGGTCACGCTGACTTAACTCAATGCTACTTTATGGTTACTTTACGCTGACTTAAATGCAAATGCTTGTTGGCGTGTCCCCTGTAAACATTAAATTGTTTATATATTTTATTTTTTTCTCATAATTGATGGAAAATATGGGCCTAAAATCACCTCATGTGAAACCTTGTAAAAAACTGATATAGTGCTTCCTAATTGACCAAATTTTAATCGAGGGAGGCTTATTTTCTCATTCAAAAATTTCGCTCTATAATATTTATTATTAACCCCTCTACCAAAATATTAGTGACTATAATTTTCAAGAATAAGTTTCAAAAATATAGTTTTGATAAAAATATCCTTTTGAATTTTTTAAATCGAGTTATAGCTTAATTGTAGCCAAAGTAAGGTATTTTATAATATTGAGTACATATTTCAATTAGATTGCTAATGAAGATCTTGATTCAAATGTTATTCTAAACGATGGATGCTCAACACTGGATAAGTTTAATAAGACATGGTTTTCATTCTCTAACAAAATGCAGAAGAAATTAGGTACGATATTAAAATTTCCAAATACCTAGAACCACTTCTCTCTGGTGGTTTTTTTAGGAAAAATTTGTCAAAGTGTCCTTTTTGGTATAATTTTCACATCTACATTAATTTTTTTTAACATAAGCTTCTATTGCTAATTCCTGCTATCAGTTTCTGCTCTCCAGTCATTTTCTATCCTGCTATACGGCTTTTTTATCCAATAAGGGTGACTTAATTCTTTTATTCATTAACTTGTATTTAATTTTTTAGTTGAAGACTTGAAGATGACATGCGATTTTGAGACACCAGGATGTAGGTGGAAAAGCTCGGAAAAGGGCAAAAAGGCTTGGAGCGTAGGTCGTGGACCAACTCCATCTGATAAGACAGGGCCACCGTTCGATTTTACACTAAAAAATAATTCAGGTCATTATTTATATTTTGAGTCCTCTTGGACTGAAGGTACTCCTCAGCTGCGACCAAAAGATCGTATAATTTTGGAATCACCTCTTATTCTAACACCAGCTGCATGTCTAAGATTTTCTTATCATATGTTTGGAAAAGAAGTCGGTGGGTTAGAAGTATTTCTAAACAATGGAAAACACCATAGGAAAATTTGGAATAAGAAAGGAGCCCAGGGAGACACATGGTTCGTTGCTGAAATAAACCTTCCTATCAATATAGAATATCTGGTAAGTGCACATTTTACTAACAAATACATCTCCTTCCTCTCCGCAATTTCGGATTGAATTTGAATATAGTGAGGGATTTCGCTTCCATTAATGCTGTGTCAAATGAATTCTATACAGTTATAGCACGATGAAGGGTCGTATCCACACCCTTTTACCAATTTATTAATTATATTTATTAAGATTGTTGTTTCCGTAGAGTTAGAAATTTTAGGTAACAGAGCATTATGGAAAGGGGTTTAGGATGATACATGATAATCAATGATATGCATGACTAATTAATTCTGAATGAATGTCACTTTTGTAACGCTTATATACAAGCAAAATTTCACCTATTAACCTTCCTACAATGGCACTGAATTTTGTACCCAGCCGAGTTATTGCCAATTACTTTCCTGTAAACTCCACAAGGCCACTTTTCAACCTAAAAACAATTCTTGGCTTCAATGCTGCTAATTTTGAGTTTAGTTTTTGCTGCATTCACTTTCAACCCTTTTTCCACTTCTCAAACATTTCAAAAATTCTTTCATAGACTCGGTTATGAAAACGAAATCATCTGAATACAAAACATTCTATGGACACCCTGTTCTGAACTTTATTGACAAATAAACAACAATAAACTGAGTACCCAACATACATCAGCATTCAAACTAAACCCTAACACGACTTGTAGCATTGGTATATATAAACTTCACTTCACTTGCCACTAATTTACAGCTCCTCAAAGCCTACCAAACAAGTTTTCATAACACTGTCAAAAGCTTTCTCCAAATCTACAATGACAAAAAGCATTATTATTTCACTTTCTTAAATACCTTTGATAGTTTAGTTTATGCGTGTCTCAATCAGTAGATTTCAAAAACACCTGATGCATAGATAATAATTAAAAAACATGTCATGTTCAATATTTTGAGTATTCTAACAATAACTGCCCTTAACTTATTGTTGTCGATCTTGTGATATGCTTATGGGTTAGTGGTCTGAGGATGCTGACACCTGACATTTTTCCTACCATACACGACACCTTCACTTCTTAAATTTCTAGCCGATTTACCCTGTATTTCTTACCATTTGAAATTCTCATTGCCGTTTATACGTTTTTGTATTTTTTTACAACTGGATGCACTTTTTAAGGCTAATTTGTTCTAGGCTGATTTTTAAGTGTTTTTTAAAGTGACACCATTACTATATAGGATTTCCTCAATGCTTTCACATTCCCCCTGTAACCTGTGTACTGAGGTATGGCAGAGGAAATTTAATCTTTTTATTATCTCAGTGATAAGACCCTCAAAAAAAAGATTATGCGTATTTTGTTGAGTAGTACTGGACACAAATACCAAATTTTAACTCAGCAGCGTGTTTTTACAATGACCTAATATCCAACAATGTTACGGGAAAGATAGATGGAAATCTGTCTTTGATTGGAGCGTTGCAGTTGAGATAGGGTCATTGTAGTTATCAATGGAGTCATTGATGTTAGCAAGTTATTATGCTAAACTAAGAAAATTTATTTAGATAACAATCGAAGCCATCCGTGGAAATAGTTATACAAGCGATATTGCCATTGACGACATAGCATTTACTCATGGTTTGTGCAAAAAAGAAACTAAAGAAGATTGTGAGTATTTATTAAGTATTAGAACACCTGATTTGGCAGCAGCGTTTTATCGTTTCACTTATATTCATCCAAGTTTAGGTTATATTTATGTTTCGGAAATTATAGCAGGCTTAGGTACGAATTTAGATCAAACCTGTTCCAAAAATAACTGTTTTGTTCTAAAAGTTGAATTCTGATTGTGTTGAAAATTTTTTATAGTCAAAAATGTCGTTTGTTTGTCTTTTAAGAAATTTTTTTAGTCTTAGGCCCATATGAAAGGTAAAGTTTGGTTTTATCCTGGTAAAGAAAATGTTAGAAAATTACTTTTTCGATAGTTTTGGAGTCTATAAAAATAATAATGTAATTGAACAAAAATAATGTAAGTAATGCATTGAAGCCATGTTGGCAAGTAATGCATTGAAACCATGCTGGTAAGTAATGCATTGAAACCATGTTGGTAAGTAATGCATTGAAACCATTTTGGCAAGTAATGCATTGAAACCATGCTGGTAAGTAATGCATTGAAACCATGTTGGCAAGTAATGCATTGAAACCATGTTGGTGAAATTTTGCTTTAAAATTTTTGCCAATCTTCTCAAAAATTATATTAGAATTATTTAAAGAAATCAAAAAGTAATTTATTGATTAAAATTTATCGTTATTCAGTTATTCTATCTTTATGAGGTTAAAAAATATTTTTCCGATGATTTACTCAATAATGATGGTTAAAATTTATTTATTATCTTTATCTATATCCACCTGCTAAAGTTTCTTGCTCTGGCGATATTCGTTTTGTACAAATCATGCTAATTTCTATAATTTAAATTCACATCATGTCATCTCCTTGGATCAAGAACTTTACTTCAGCACTCCTAACCATCCTTCCTTTCAAATACCATTTATTTTACAATTATTCTTCGCAAATGTCTGACACAAACTCTTCTTTCAATTATATACCTTACTATTACGTGAAACTTATTGTCCTTACATTCAACCTCATTATGCTTCCATAAACTTCTAATTACTCCAAAATAAATTTCCTGCAAAAGCTGCTAAATAATTTTGTAACTTGTTTTAAGCGCTTTATAGTTCTGCATTATAAAATGATTGATTTTAGTGAGGCGTATCCAAGACGTCGACTAAATGGAAAGTGATTTTGTGTGGGGTTTCACTCAATGCGCTGGGATAGATATTGTGTCATAAAGCAAATAGTGTTATGTTGTTGACTTGCTGCTATGTGATTTGGTGTTCTGAAACGTAATTTCGAGTGAAGTTGAACGTTGGTTCATTGTTTCAAATATGTTCCTGGTATTTTTTTGAGAGATAATCGTGATAGACTCTAAATAAAAGTCGGTGGATACAGGTCTAAAATAACTTTAAGAACAATACTAAGATTTGGAAGAATGATCTATCATCGTAAAGTAATACTAAGATTTGGAAGAATGATCTATCATCGTCAAGTAAT
>JAUZNK010038411.1:0-51530 GCA_035046665.1 Euphysa ruthae
TGGAATCAGAAGTATATGAAAATTGATCATCAACAGATGATTGTGAGGAACGAGTAATCACATTGTTCAGAGGACTTCGAAAATCGTTTGATTTTGAAGTTCGACAGAATCGTGTAAAATGTCCCTTTTTATTACATTTATTGCAAATTCTTTTTAGTGCCGGAATTAAAGCAACGCATAAATTTTCAAATCGTTTTTTATATTTTGTCTAACGTGGACTAATAGTTGTTTGATCTTCAAGGTTAAATTCTTGAAATTGCGGTAGGTTCAATGTACTTAAAGCCATATTCTCGCCGCCAATTTTGTATTTTGTAGATACTTTGATAAAATGCTATTTTATAACCATTAGGTATTTATTTCATCATTTATTATCTTTACTATGCTAACTAACGTGTGTTCTATACGGGTGATGTCAATATGTCACAAGAAGATCTGCAATGTATGTTTCATTTATATTAATTACATGGTTTTTTTTTCACTGCTGATTTTTCTTTACTACCGAATTGAAAAACTTATATAAAAAATATATATGAAACAAGAAAATCCAAAATATTGTTGGAATAAGCTACAATTGCACTTAAAGATTACCTCTTTTTTATTGTATCAACTTTTATTCGGTATTCCAGAGGAAGTTATTATATTCAATATTTTGAAACTGTAAAATCCAGTTATTTAAAGTACTGAACAACCGAGTTTTGTTTACTACACATACCAGGTTATAAATGTTTGCAAGTACGATTTGGAAATACTGGAAAATACTTCTTGCTGTTTGACCACTGTTTATAGGTACTGGTGTTGACATTCTATATTAAGTATTAGAATAGCCATAAAAGGATATAAACCCTGGGTTCTAACTAAACGAGAATTCTACTACTTCTCGTGATTTCTTTCCTTTTATCAAATAAGCACATGCTTGTGAAGTCGTTAAAAGAAACTGAAAAGGTTGAAATAACAGAAAAAGGAAAAACCATCTGTTGTTTATGTACTTTACCAAACAGCATATTGTAGTAGAATAAAAATCTCGAGTATCGAATGAAAATAGTACACTTCATGGAACATCAAAAAAGGAATTGGTATGTTTGGACGTGGAAGTGATGAAAGGGGCAAGAGGTTGTTTACATTGGGCTTGTCCAGAAAATGAATTATACAGAATCTAACTTCTTATCCCTCCTTGTTTTAGTGTTAACTGATCAACAACTTCCACTATGTACTGCTCCACTATCTCAGCAGAGTATTGCTTC
The DNA here is from genome assembly GCA_035046665.1 of Euphysa ruthae. NCBI lineage: Eukaryota > Metazoa > Cnidaria > Hydrozoa > Anthoathecata > Corymorphidae > Euphysa > Euphysa ruthae. The sequence goes on from JAUZNK010038411.1 coordinate 1,242, forward strand.
CTATCTGGTCTACAACCTACTGCTACAGCACTACTTTCCTCTGTTTCTAGTCCATAATATCCTGAAAAAAATGAAATTTCGTATTCTACTGTGTTTCATTTTCAATTCAATTTCTACTCAAGTATCAATCATCAGCTCGAATGTTGAAGGTAATGTAGAACTGTACACAATTTCAGAGTTTTACAACATGGTGTGAAGGCTCAGAGACGACACATACTCATTAAAAATGATGCAAGCCAAATGGAAGAAGTACGGTGATTGTTTGAGACTTGTTTCGAGAGAAAGAAAAGCAGTATCATATTTCTACATTGAGTTAGAGACATTATTTCTACTGCAGCTGAATTTTTGAAAGACACTGCCAAGAGCTATGGATATGAAATTTGTACTTACCCTGCAGTGGATGATAATTCTTTAAAAAATTACTATTTATCTTCCCTTCTTCGATTGTTTATAATCGATGTGATGTAAATAATTGTCGTTTCTATATGCAATCTGAGGTCAATCTGGAGAAAGATCACACAGACTTCTATCGACAGTTTATTTTGGGAAACCATACTGTCAGGCGTACAAGTTACAGGTGGTCTGTGATTAGGACTGATCTCTCCATTGAACAGATCTTAATGAAGTCATTGAAAGGAAGGTCCAGAGTGATTGGAAAAAATATGGCAGAAAACGTCATGCCAGTGTGGACAAAAACCATGCATAGGTAATAGTACTTGTAGAAAATTTTTAAAGTGTGTTATAGCAAATCGTTTTCAGAAAATTTTGCAAAAGTATACTGATTTTCTGAAGTATCTAAGCATCAATATTGTTGTGTTTGATGGATACGCATTGTCTACGAAAAATACGATGGATCAGAAAATTTCAGGAGAATATTCTCAGTCGGTAGAGATCATAAATGCAAACCTTTTCCCAGTAGATCGACATACATTCCTTATAACGAACAAGGAGGCCTTTATGAAGTCGTTAGCGATAAGGTTAGATTCGCTGGGTTTCCAAGTAATTGAATGTCCAAGTGATGCAGACACTACACTAGCAAAAGCTGCACTGTAAGTTACAGAAGAAAGCAATGTGACTCTTGATGACACAGTCGTTCTTTGTTTGCAGATCCATTACTTCCTGTCAAACACGAATAAAAATAAAACAACCAAAAACGTGCTTTGGAGTCAGCGAGGTCATCAACAACTTAGATTAAGTTATTTTGAATTATTTGCTATTATTATTTTTGGAACTTTAAACTCACCATGTGAAAACTCCCGCAAATCAGGAATAAGTGGTATGAGGTTGGTTATGTCCAGTCATTTGAACATTGTTCTTGTTCTTCTTCCCCCTTCTCCAATAGCTGCGTGTTCTTCCACGGTCTGAGGGTTTACCATCAGCAAAAAGTATGACAGAGCTTAAGCGACACTGATGCAGGGGCTAGAAATAAATAATGACCTGATATAACATGGAACCGAAATGAAGTTTTGTTGGATTCTTAGTGGGAGGATAACGAAACAGTTATAATCTTAAACCAATTTATATTGCTGATAAATGTTCTAGTAAACCGTAAAAACTGAAGGAGCATAGGAAATAGTTGAAGTAAAACAATCGATGTTCTTCCATAAATGCAACATGTTTATGAATGGAGTTCATAAGTCCAATAAAATTTAACAAAAAACATTGTTTTATGAAAACGCTTGCATTAGTGGAGAACATTTTTTTTATATGATGTACACAGCTGCCAAAAATGGTTTTATTTTAACTCCACAGACCTAAATATTCCTACAATTTTTCGTTATAAATCTCTAAAAAATATTATTCAAAAAAATTCCATGAAGAGCTAGTTAGAAATCTAACAGGTTTAAAGAGTATGGAGAACCATATTTTAAGATGATCATGTACAAGAAGGCAATTTAGTAATGTTACGTAGTTTTTTATCTAAGGATTTTTAAATTGAGATAAAGTTTATTGGTACTAGTAGTTTGAGGCTTAAAGCAAATATTACATTCTGTGCAAGCCTAACAAACTTCATTTAAAAGCTATACTCTGTAATACCAATATTTGGTAGACTTAGTGAAGTACTAAGAAGAAAAACCTTATGCGAATCTAGGCTCAAGAGACAGAAAAAGTTTATTATACACCTTACAACAACTCAGAAGTTCATACAATATAAAATAAATACAAATTAGCCGTGAATGGCTAATCCCAAAAAATTGAGATTCTATCGTATATATGGGCAGAGCAGAGTCTGGTACAAATAAAAAACGTTACTTTGTCTGTAGAAAATTTCTGAAACAAGCATATTTATATTCTGTAACGGCCAGAATCAAATTTTCAGACCCTAAATACAGTTAGCTCAGACCTGATGAGCATCTAGACTTGTGCCCTTCCAAGTACTTGCTTAACCAGTCTTTGCTAATAAATGACCTACAATCTCGGACAGAATAATTTGCCTAACATAGTTTTCATGAAAATCCATCTTATCTCCCTTACAATCAATGTTGCATAATGTGTGATGTCAAATGACCATGTCAGTACAATTTTGATTGTAAAGGGAAGGGAATTTATCAAATATGCTACTATTTTCTAGCTCTGCAAAATTTTTTGTCCGGTATTGTAAGTCTTTCTTTTGTAAAACGGTTGTAAGGCCATCTGTTCTGTGTGGTCAAGAGTCTGTTTCGATTCTAAAAGGTTTGCAACAAAGGAGAAGGAACCTACCGTAGCCAAAAAGTTGGAAGCCTTTATTGACGTTTCATTCTTGACAATTTTGTTGTCATTTAGACTCATATCTGCAAGTGTACAATACACGGGGACAAAAATATCCATACCAGCAATACAAGCAACACACAGAGTTCTACACACAGCTAATTTATTTTTTCTTAAGTCTAGTGAATATTCCTGAATGTTATTTACAAATACTTTTTTTTTTGTTTCGATTTAATACCCTTGATAACAATTCAAGTTTTTGACCTGCCATAGAACCTGCACCGTCATAGCCCTGACCCCTGCAATTCCAAGATACAGAAAACTGTTTCACAAATTTTACAAGCGCATCACTTGAAAGCCCATGTATGTTCAACAAATTCCTCCCTTACATCTACAAAACGCAACACAAAAGCCATCTGTTTAGTATTTGAGCTATCTGCCACTTCTACGACTAAAATTGCGTAGAATTTTGTTTCACTTCAACCCAAATTGATTCACAAAAGAAACCTCATGCAAAGTCCATATCAACGGTATAGCATTTTTGGGTTTAAATTTTAAAAACAGTTCTTTTTGACAATAGAGGACGAACAAGTTGATTAAAAGCCTTTCTATATTTTATTTCACTGTTGTCCGGGTAAAAACATTGTATTAGATGACTTGTTGCTGCAGAAAGTGCTCGAATTGCCATGAAAGGACCCCACGTTTTATCGTGCGATACCAAGGCTGCTTAACTCTTAACAAGTTCTTCGGTTGTGGACTGAAACCAACTCTTGTATAGTATCTATTATATATATGGAGGTGAGCTTGTTGAAAGAAATAATTTCACAATTGGCAAACCTGCAGAATCGCGTGCCAATAAAATAATACGATAAAGAATAATTTGTACATACATACATACATACGAAACATATTTGATTTAAATACGATTCTGCAGGTTTACTACACGTTATTAGTTGGCCTCAACAAACATTTTGATCCCATTGTTCAACGAGTTTTGCAACTCAATAAAGATGTTTTTAACGGTGAACAAAATCATTCCTCGTAAACCACTCTTGAACATGTGAATTCGTTAATGCTAATTATTTCAACATAGAGATTGCTGAGACAAAAAGAAGCTGAAATACCTAAAACAGTTTCTGATAATTCTATTTTTATGAGAACCGACACCAAAATTGAGTCGTCCGACTATCTTGAATAAGCTTAAATGCACCGCTGACTTCAAAACTGAAAATTTAAAAAATAATGAAAAATCTCTTTCAATTTTCTTTTATAGTAATCATTATGTTCATATTTAAATAACTGTGTTAATTTACAATAAAATTAATGATAGTGAGCTTATTTGGAAAATGGGACAAGATGAGCTGATTTTAAAATCAGGTAAAATGACTTTAAAAACAAAGGTTTTTTTTTGGAATATCATTATCAGATGACGCACTATCATGTAACTTATGTTTTGAAAATTTTAGATAAAGAGAGTTATCAAAAAACTCAAAGGAAGAACGAGAAGAAATTGTTCAACACAGGAATGAACTAGATTTTTATGAATACCTTCTTAAAATCAAATTTTACTTAATTTTGATAAAATAATATAGCATAGTCAAAAATTATTAAATGTTGAGAAATAAGTTACAATTACAATTGACGGTGATATATTCATGAGTTTAAAAAATCATATTTAAAAAAAAAAAAATAATAAATAGATACATTTTATTCTAAAAATGATTCTAAAAAGGTGTACGTATAAAACTAACCAACTCTAATAAAATGTTATAATCTCCATAAACTTACTACGAAAATACCCTGCTTTAAACCAAAGACATAACAGGCCTTGACAATGCTTTTCAAGAGCTGTTAAGAGGCCACCATGTTTAAAGTATTTTCATTAAAAAAAAACACCTTAGTGATAAGCGAATTCCTTCACAGAAATGTTTAAAATCGTCAGTCAGTAAAACCTAAAAATTAAATATTAATCAAATCTTGAAAAAATGAACATCAATGTGAAATTTTGAAACTACATGCAAGATAAAATGATTCACTAGTATCATGTACTATTTTTGTATTTTCAGGAAAAATTTGACCAGTTGTGAGCCTGATAACATTTTGCCAGCATGCAATTATAAGAATTAAATAATTTCTAATATCGTGAAAAATTTCAACATCAGAATCGTAATATGACTTTAAGAAAAGAATATAAAACCAATACTAATATGAATTAATATTCCATCTACAAGCAAACTATTCTAAAGCAGCATTTGATTGAATAAATGGTTCGTTTAAAACAACTTCTAAATCCTCATCATCTGCAGCTTTCACAACAGGTTCTAGATTACTTGTATTTGTAGGGTTCATATCTAAGCCTGAAACCCCTTTGGTGTTTACATCATCTGCAGCTTTCAAAGCAGGTTCTAGATTACTTGTATTTGTAGAGTTCATATCTAAGCCTGAAAACCCTTCGGTTTTTAAATCATCTGCAGCTTTCACAACAGGTTCTAGATTTCTTGTATTTGTAGGGCTCATATCTAAGCCTGAAACCCCTTCGGTGTTTACATTAGATTTAAACTCTTTATTAATTGTGTTTTGCAAGGTAGAAGTATCAGTAATTGTCAAGTTATCCAATGATTTATCATCCTTTAGTTTTGCATTATTTTTTAAATTTAAAGCATCAATATCAACGAAATCTTTGAGATAAATTTGGAGTTTACTAATGTCTAGACCATAAAAAGTATGTGAATTTTTACTAGATGGTAGCCTGCCAATCATCTGCTGCAATTGAGAAGTGGGAAAAAATATTCCAAAAACCTGCTTAACATACGGTAAAAAATGCTCACAAACCAGATGGCAAAGTTGTTTCACATCTTCTATATTTTTGGTTGACTGTGACTCCAACCTATTAAAAGTAAGAATATCACTCTATAATTACTATAGTGAGAGTATGGTGAGATTTAAGTATTATTTACATCTACTTGCACTTTTTGAGCATCGAATTTATAGATTTGAATAAATTGTTTTTTATTTCAATTGACATATAAAGTATATATAAAAAAAACACTTAACCAGATATTTTCGGTTGGTTTTAATTCTAACAGTATTTATATAGTAAAAAACATACCAAATTGATCATATATTCAACGCGGTTAGGGAATTTTTTGACAAAAAAAAAATAATAAAAAAAAATTATATATAAACAGTTTCCGCCAAGGTCATCAGGATAAAAAATTAGAAACTTGAAAAATTTTAATTTTGGCCCAATGTTTCAACGACTTGCTGAATGTTGTTTTCAGAAATAAATCACCATATTAGGGCATATATTCAGAGCATGTACTAAAATATAAATTTAAAAAAGATAGTAGTCTTACAATATGACTTTATGACTTCATGGGAAATTTTATAAAAATTTCTAAATTCATAAATGGTTAAAAAATATATACCTAGCCCACTCTTCGAGTGAAGCCATTGATCGATCAAGTGAAGTTTCAAGCTGTCTTCTTACAACGAAAACGAATGGAAGAGCTGGGTATTGGCGTAGATCATTGAATGATGATAGTATGGCGTTCATATAAAAAACTATAGGTGGAAATGTAAGAAGATCGTGTGGAGGAGTATATGCATCGTGGTGCTGATATTTCTAAATAGAAAAAAAGATGAGAGATTACATTGGGAATTATATTTGATACGATGAACTTAAATTTATAATAATAGAGATATTTAATTTTTATACAGAATATTGCAAAACTAACGTGCAATAATACAGATCTATATTTAAAATGAACTGATTTCAAAGAAAATGAATTTCAGGTGAAAAAATAAAATAATTAATTATCATGTGGCACCGAACTAATAAGATAATATTCATAGCATTTCAACTCGTTTTGCTTACAGGAAGAGTATCATCATAAGCAAAAAAATAGTAAATACTTTTGATTCATTTCCATTCTTTTTTCTTTCACCAGTGGTAGTTGTAAATGTTTGAATATTTTCTTTAAACCTAAAATATTATTCAGGTAATATATTATTGCAGAAAGCAAGTACAAAAACAAAAATACATTGATTAGGTAAAAACTTACCGTGATTTTGCTTTGATTTAGTTTAACAATAAAAATGAAGAAATTATATCAAAAAGAACTTTTTATCGTTTGCTTAAAAATCAACCCCTTTTCTTTTTAAGAAAATGAGAATTTTGCACTTTTTGCTATTTTGTTGAGCCTTAATTGAATAAATCAAATTTAGCGCTATTTGATTTTTTATTTATTTTTTTAAATTATAATATCCAAGAATGGATCAGCACTTAATTCAGATCTAAAAAAGAAAATCAAGAAAGCACCGATAAACTAAAAACCATGACAGTTCTGGTCTCCCTTATTTATACAAATTATAAGAAATCTGTAAGCAGCCATGTTTTCCTTTTAAATTCAAGCAATAAAATTTACAAATCTAAGGAGCAGATTTCAAGAAAGATTCGAAAATATTGATTGCCACTCTATAGTTTTCTCCTTCAAATCTTTTTAAAGATCTGACCCAGTTGAGCCATTTGCATTAAACTTTTAGCTAATGAGAAACTTGAGCATAAAAAGCCTCAAATTGAGAAAATCAGATAATCTATAACTGGACATTTTTATCTAATTCATTAAATTTTCACGCAAAAATTTTTAATATTATCTAATAAGACTAGACAAAAAATGCTTATTTTAGGTCAGTTAGCTGCAAAAAAATAATAATTAGGATAAACGAATATTGAAAATTAGTATGGACAAATGCACTGATTGAAATAAATTCATAAAGCCCTCATTGTGAGGGAAAAAATGTTTGATTTAAGTTTTTATACATTGAATCCTTCATAAAAACTCTACATCATACGGACTGGCAGGCCTTGAGGTGTACCAAAGGTTCACCGAGAAAACCCTTTATAATGCCAGGAACCCACATATCTGAATTTTACTTCATAGCTTAAAATAAACTCAAGTCATTTAAGGGAAAAAACCCCTATACACTATCCAAAACTTATTAAAAAAAAAAAGGCTTCTAAATCACCAAAAAAAAATTCAAGGGCTAACACAACCTTTAAAATAAGGCAAAAGTTGAGAAGTTTAAAACTTAGGAGAGAATAAATAAAAAACAAGCACTTAATGACTACAAGACTCCCGGAAACTGAAGTGGCAAAAAAATCATAATATTTCAATTTCTCTTTTCCAAAAAAAATTCCAAAACATCATTTTTGAGCAAAATCTGATTTTTTTCTATGGCTAGGCACAAAATCTGGTAAATTTTGTTACATAGCCAAAACGCATTAAAACAATATTTTGTAAGATGGAACAAAATTTCAACAGAATTGAAGAAGCACAATTTCTTAAAATAAATATTATTCTGACAGGCTCCTCATGCCGAAAATATACCTTCTATATCCCCCACAACTTCAAACAAAAGCAAAAAAAGAAAAAAGTAACGAAAAGGAAATTCAAAAATTGTAGATTTAAAATTACCATAACTGGGCCATATATTATAAAAAAAAAAAAAAAAAAAAAAAAAAAAAAAACAGGTACCCATTTGAGTCAATAGATATCAACTATTTAAAAGGCCATTTATAGTGAAAAAGTTTTTGATAAGTGACCAATTGAGTCAAAAGCCCTTTAACTGCGAAATTTTTAAAATTTTAAAAAAGTGATCAATAAATTTAAAAAATTGTTTTAGATCCTAGACCAAGGAAAGAAATTTTCAGTCAATGGTTAGACCTAAAAAGATCATGTTTTAGTTCCAGGAGACTAGGCCAGATATTTTCAAAATGGTTGACATGCCTAACTTACTAGAAATAATACTAAATTTAATTAAATTACGGCATAATTGTAGCGTATCAAAAAAACCTTTTGTTATTTTCAGGCCATAAATCGAGACCGGGTTCCCAGATTAGACCTTTTGGCAGGTGGCCATACGGGTAAAAATATTCCCTCTATAGTCTTTTAACTTAACGCAACATTAGGAAAATGTCAAAAAAAGGTTATTTTTAGACCTAAAATTGGCCAAATTTTGGGTGTTGGGGACTGGACATGATAATAATAAAAAAAAACCATGAGCTAAACATTTATTTATTCTGAAAAGTTTCGGGAGACAAACTGGTTCAGTCTTAAGACAAATTAAAAATAAATCTCTAGAGTTGATATAGTTGTTTAGTGGAATCAGTAAAAAACTATATAAACTCTAGAAATTTATTTTTACTTCGCATGAAAATGGGAGCAGGTTGTCTCTCAAAATGTTGTCACAATAAATAAATATTTAACTCATGACACGTTTTTTAAATAGTATTAACCAGTAAAAATAACTGAGTTGACTACCAAAATATATTTTGGGTCTGATATTTTCAGAACAATTGACGAGTTTAAATGGATCAAAAAAATTTTTTCACTAATTCTAAATAGATTCGCTAACAAATTCACTAATAGTTCTTAAACTTGTGCAAAAATTCAAAAAAGATAATGAGCAGATTTTGTGAAAAAATTTAAAGAGTTAATTTTAGGCCTAAAACTTTCGGGTCAGTACCATTTTTTTCAAAAGAATAAAACTATCACTTGTTTTACATCATGATCTTACAATTTCATACCAATAAGAAAGTGAGAACAGGTTTGGAGAAAAATGGGCAAAAAAACAAACAAATATAGGCTACTTCACAGGACTATCAGCTTTGCCGAGAGTCCAATAAATTAAGAAACAAATAAGAAATGACTACCTAGATGTAGCATGTTGAATTGACTTTATAAAATGATTCAGTGCAACAGTTTGAAAAACAGGAATGAGCAAGCCCCTAAAATCTGCACCAATTCGACTAAAAGATAGTCCAAAATACATGCAATGACTATAGATAGATTCCATTCGACCAATCAAGTCTGAAGTTAATTGTTTCTTTAGCACTGTAATAAAATCTGAGATCTAAAGAAACAAAAACAGCCTAAGGATTATACATTGGTTCTATTATAAAAGTATGTATGCATGCACGTGTACATATGTTATTAAAAACACAATTTTGTTTATTCCTATAAATTAAACAGCTCTTTTTTCTACATAAAATTACCAACGCTTTTCAACAAACTCATATAAAAAAAAAAACGACATTTTTAATGAATTAGAAAAATTCAATATTCGTGTGGTTTTTTTTTCACAAATATTAAATGCTTCAAATATAATAATTGAAGTATAACAATGTTAATTGTCATCTTAGCAGAAAAACCCGCAGAAAAAACAAAATGCAATCGAGTGCCCCTTTGTTTTATTAAGCTTTCTTTTTAAAGCAAACATTAAATTTAAGATTGATTAAATGTTTATTTTAAAATAATAAAGAAATAACTTATTTTATTTATAAATTATTACTATTTACTTAATATGCTCAATTCGAAAAAGATTTCTAGGCTCGATATTGATTAAGAGTATTAACAAATGAAAAGAAGGTCTTTGGTTATTTAATATCAGAGTGCATATCCGTCTAACCCATGCTAACATGGAAAATAGATGTAAGACTGTATAAGAAGAATAATTTTCCACAGTTGGTAAAAATTCTTGACTTCAGTTAAGACTCCAAACTTACCACATCAAAGTACTACTTATATGATGAGATACCCGGATTTTAACTGATGATAGGAGTCAGATACTCTACCGACTGAGCTATCCGGGAATAATTGCCTCCAACACCGGAAAATTGCCCCATGGAGAATTACCCTCCAAACATATTGCTCGCAAGAGATAAGAATATTGTTGTATTTGAAAACACTAAACTAAAAGTGTTTCGTCTTTGGACAACCCTATTTAATACATTGCTGTAAGTATATATGCAATCAAAAGAATCTCTTGCACTTCTTGGCACATTGCATAAGCAAAAAATTTTAAAACAATTCATAAAATGCTCTACATCGTATTACGTATTCCCAATTTATTTGAATTTTTTAACGTGGGGCTAATAGATAGCTTAAAACTAATTTTATAGAAGGGCCAACGGGTTTGGTTCTGGTGTACTTAGAGAGCTGCCACTTGAGCTTACGGTAAATAACCGCTCAGCCAGACAACCATATAAAATACTCTTCATTAACAAATTAAGCTCACAATCAAAAGCAAATCCAACAACTCTATTGAATTCTTTGACACCACTATAACACACATGTTAAAAAATCACTTTTAGTCAAAGTTATTTGAAACCTACAAACACTGACAAATATCACAATTTCAATCCAAACGATTTTCAAATTGTAAAAGAAAGCATCATCAACTCATTATTTTCTCGTGCTATAGACATTATTACTGACTCTAACAAACTTGAAATCAAATACCAAAATATACATTAAAAATCCTAGAACAACCCACTTGGCAAATAAAACACATCCAACCAGCAAAATTTCCTGTACATCCCAAATCTTAGTGAAATTTTGAAATGTATTCTATATCGTCATAATATTCAAACAGTTTTTTACTTGTTTCATATACTACACAAATAACACTTACATCAAAAAGAAGAGAAAAAATCATATCTTCAAATGGAAAAATAAATCTTTTATCGACAATAAAACATGACTCATCTCAAGAAAAATTAAAGACGTTATTCACCACATAATCATATCAACCACATCTAATACACTCTTCTGGAAATCTCGCTTCCTGCCTCATGAAAACATGCATCATCCTCTACAGTCCACAGCACAAAAAACTGAGTGTAGTAATTCTACTTTCTACTTCTTAAATGGCCTCTAGAGTCCGAATAATTACCAAATTAATTTTCAACAAATACTTACTTCTGGAATTTCGAGCCTACTAATAATATAAACGCTAGAATTAATTTTTAATTTGCCTGAAGACAGTAGCAAGTTGTCTCCCGAAATGTTGCCAAAATAAATATCTTTTCTCAGGACATGACTTTTTATTTTCCTAAATAACCAACTTAGACAACTAATTTTAAAATATTTAAAAGAAAAATTATATTATAAACTTTAAAAAATTTTTTTTTATAATCACAGGAAATCAATATGAATAAACTTATAATCAATTTGAAATCAATATGAATAAAATTTCTTCCTCACAAAATGAAAGAAATGAATAAAAAATAAAATAAGAAATTTGTATTTAGCAAAACGAAATAACGGATACTTGCTCATTCATAAGAAAACAAGCGTAATCTTACCTTAATAGTAATCCATGATTGAAGTATAAAACTATGGCTTTTTTCGTAACTTGACTGGTCATCGGAAAATATTGCTTTATACTGTGTAATGATATCAAATAAGTTCACCCGATTAACCTCAATCAATTTGACCAAGTAACTGTATTCTAAAAATACATGTTAATTAAAAAAAAAAGCTTTAAGGTGGCAACAAAATATATTTGATTATTTTCATAAAATCATTATTATGAGGACCGACAAAAAACAAAGCGGCCAAAAAAAAATATCAAATCATCTCATTAAAAATAAAAGAAAAATGAGGTGATAAAGATTATCTACTTGCAAAATAACTAAATCTGACATTGACAGAGCTAAGAAAACTGTTCAAGTGTAACCTGTTATGATTAAAAAAAGAAAAGAAATAAAAATTATCCAGACTATGGTAAAAATAATGCTTTCTAAGGAGCTGAAAATCAAAAGTAAAAAATGAATATGCTACAAATATTATAATATATTATAATATTCTGACAGCAAGGAGAAATTAGACGTATTAGTCCAGTAAAATTGTTGTTTGTCCTTGAATAAATTGCAAAGTTTTGTATTTTAGCATTATTGCAACCCATATACTATCCTTATAAACATACTAAGAATACTAATTGAAAAAAGTCACTGGAAAAGTGTCAATTTCAGCATTTTTGTCTTTACACACTTTGGGCATGCCCAGACAAAAAACATGAATAAATTAAGAAACAATAAGAAAAGTAAAACAAAACAATGAGTTTCATACAAAAGTCATAAAGTCTAAATTTTGGTCTCTAGTGAAAATTGCTTTCACTTTCATTCGCCATGTTTATAAACCACTGTATTAGTGTAATTATTTATCTGGCATTGTCCACAGAAACTGCTGCAATTTAATCTCGTTCTTCAGCACCCAAAACTTAAGGTTAAACATTCAGAATTACAATTGTATCTGATTACTTTTAAGAGATGTTCAGTAGCAGCAATACTATCAGCAGTTCTTGGAAAGTACTCACTGTCTTGTTTTCTCATCAAGATTCTTCAGCATCAAGATGATCGATGTTCATTCACTTTTTTATATTAAGATAACTCTGATAACTATGAAACTTCAATGAACCTTTAGCAGGTTGGAGTTGTTTTGGCTCAACAAATGATTTTGCATTTAGAACTTTTTTGTCAATAATTAAAATCTCAGCTCAAATTAGTTTCGCTACATTTATTTCCATTGTACAAAATAATTGCTGCATTTTTACCAGCCTCTTCAAAAGTTTTGTGGTAAACGTCTTTATATGAAAACACACATGAAATATCAAGCAAAGTCTTGTCCTGTACAAAGTTAGTGTAAGATTTTTTTACTAATTCCACAGAATGATGATATTGTATCGCACTCTATAAAACTATGCATGAAAAGTTGTTCCCACTATGTCACTTGTAACAATGGTAAAGTAATAAAACTAATAAATCTGTATCTTCATTAATTACGGTAACTGTGTGGAATGATGACTGTCAAACAGTGGTAAGTGTAATATCTAAGTACAGCAACTTCTTGTTAAGTTGAGATTTTTTGCTCATCTGCAACATTGATAGTGACTCAAATATAGTCAGAGGATATGGACATAACTCACGAGTGATCATGTTTTCAGTGCTAACATTGTCAGTTTTGGCTAAAACAAGCAACTCTGAAAAAAGACACCAAAAGACATAAGAGAAAATATATATTTTTGTAATTAATAAGCAAAATAAAACAGAAAAAACACAATTTTTTATAATTAATGAACAAAAAAGAAAACAAAATACAATATAAAAATGATCATACAAGGATTATTTTTTATATCACATTATTGTTAATAATACTATTGATATTTAGGTTTGTAGCTACATAGCATTTAATAATTAAACTACAATGTTCCTCTTTGATTCAAAGTTGTTTTCATAGCAATTTTTCATTTCATTTAATTTTTCATTAGATTTAATTTATTCCGGGGGTGTTTCTCTTTTAATAAGACCTTTATACAATGTTCTATATATTTTTATTTCGCCTTTGGGAAAATATTTTTCATAAACCAACAAAAACATTGCCTGTGCAACTATTAGCTTCCCTCTAAATGCCCAGGAATATGCTCATCTGTGAAAAAATATGAAAAACAGCATTAGATCCATATATTCTCATAAATAACTTTAACTTCTGTATTTTTCATGATTGTACCATCACACCATAACAGATTAATTGATGTGTGAAACGCACCAAGTAGAAAAATTATTATTTGCATGTGCAGGTTTTGTGTTTCTAAGTATTGTTGATGATTTCCAAAACAATAGCTGGTCAAACCAGTGGAGTTGTGAATTAATCTAATGAGCCCTGACCGGTACAGAGTTAGGGAGTTTTGAAATACTTAATTTAGATAAACATGTTTCAGGTATTTTATTGGTTGATTTACCTCGACATTTGCCCAAGTCAGTATTTCCTCATTAGTTGATACTCGTCTGGTAACAACATAATTTCCAAAAGCACTGTTTTTTATAGATGTAATCATACCCATCCTATGAATTGTATTTCTTCCATCAAGTGTTCTCAAGTTATGACCTACATTGAGTAATGTTTAACTACTTTCTTCTAAAACACTTTCAGCTCATGTTTGTAATCATTGCATTCTGGAAAATTTGAAAACTTCTTGGTAAGAATAACAAACCCCAATTTATGAAGCGAGTCTATATCTATATCTTGATTTAAACTGGTGATACATTTCTACTCCTAATCCAAACTGTAATGGGCAATAACTGTACGAGTTTTGAGGCTCTGTACATTAGATTGGCTGACAGGGTTCATTTAAAAGGAGTTTTACATTAGTTTATTTTTAAAATTTTTTAAAGATATAAGGCAGAAGTGATAAAACATTAAGTTATGAATTTGTCAGGCTAAAACAGTAGGCTTTATTATCACTATACAACAGCTTAGCTAATGTCTCAATAATTACTGTTTTTTCAGACTCAATATCATTTTAGGCTGCTCATGAAAGTCTCAAGATACTATTTTTCTACAAGTAAAAAAATTAACGTCACATGTATTGTGGTAAACACAGTCAGCAGCATGTAAATCTCCACCAAAATATTTAAATTTACCTTTTACTAGCCCATTTGTCTTTTCTATGATCACAAAACATTATTAACAAAATCTAAAGTTCTAACAGTACTCACATCAGCTTGTTTTCCATCTTTATGAGCAGATATTACAACTTCGATACCATAAAACAAGCATCTTAGGTCAGTATTGGAACTGCCTGCTAAAACATGCTGATATTACTAGCCATCTTATACCCATGAAAAGTCCATTTTCACATATGAGGAATTTAGGGGATCTTTAGTATGTTTAAGTAGAGCATTCAAACCAACATTTAAGCTTTTAAAACAAAACTTTGCAAATCTCATTTGGGTTATTGCAATTTTTGGTCTAATTTTACTGGACTATATGGAAATGTCACAAAAAAAGCTGCTCGTCTGTCTTACAGAAGACTTTCACTTCCAGATCACTTAAATCATTAAAGGTGGAAACTTTGGTTACAAAAGCTATGTGTGGGAATTAGCTGTTCCTAAAACTTCTATGCGGATCTTGCATTAGATGATTCACTAAAGAAACTAAAGCAAAAGATGTAAATTTGAAAAAAAAAAAAACTCAATTTAGGGGTGTAAAAATTGATTTTGTGTGGCACAGCTCCAATAAAAAAAAGCTGATCCGCAGTTGTTGTTTGGTCGTTGAAAAAAAAAGGTGCTGGTAGTAATTCAATTCTCAGTGGCACTTTTCATCCGGAAAAGATATTCTGGCATACAAGGAAAACAAAAGCAGGGTCATTTCCTACAAATGCAAAAAATTTACAGGTGAAAAAAAATTAGCGGCCCTATATTTATTACAAACACTAATTGTAGGGGAAAACCAACTTGAGATAGTGGAAAATTTTTTGCTATCTCGGAAACATGAAAAAAATTTGATGAGTGCTTTAATGCTTTAATCCTACAGACAAACCCTATTATACAACTTGAATATACAAACAAAGAAAAGATTATTTTGGAGATTCTAAATGACTCTGCAGGTATATCCACAGCAAAGCTAAGACAAGAGACTTAAGTTGCATATATCTAAGGTGTATTTCACTACAATTGTTTATGGCAATTCGGTCATCAGAAATGCATGAACAAACACATACCGACTGGAAATTCATAACCTTAAAAATTGATGGATGTAAATACAAGGTGGGTAGCTACAAAATGCTTTTATAGGCTATTAAAGAAAAAAAAAACTTTGGATTGTTGACCATATTGGTGAAATTGCTTTCTAAGGATATTTAACTTCAGGCCAAATTTGAAAATCATCAATCTAGCAACCCACTAGATATATAAAACTGTGTGTGAATCATCCAAATAAAAGACAAGGGATTTTTTTAGGGAAAAATCATGGTTATACAAATATTTTGTAAAATTTAATAATAAAAAATTCAATCTTAAATTCAAAATATATTTATTGGTTTCTTGGGCGTTAGTAAAGCAGGGCATTCCTTGCAAATTTAAAAACAAAACAAGCAATAACTGACTAGACCGAAACTTTAAGGTACTACGAAAAATAAAATATTAGCTTGATATGGAATTTAAAGAGAAAGTTTTAAAAACTCTTGAAAAATCTTTGAAAAGAAGATAGCTGACATGCTTAAATATCAAAAATATGACTTACACTTCAAGATAGTCAACATGTTTAATATATTAGAAATATTATTTCCTAACATAATCCAAAAACTTTGAACATTCAAAGTGTAACTTTTAAAAAAAGTCCAAGAATGCTTACTTTTGGGCCTTTTTTGGGCATGCCTGTCTTGCCCAAAAAAAAAAGATGGCTAACATGCACAATATATAATTATATTTCCTAAAATAGAAAAAAAAAATTAATATTTGAAGAATAACTTTTTTTAAAAAGTCAAAAAATGCTGAATTTTAGGCCTTTTTTGACATGCCGTCCAAAAAAAATTCCAATAATATAGAATTTTCATCATTTTCGAGCAATAAATTGGAACAAAAACAATCTTATGCCCCTGAAAAACTTTGTAAAAAAGGAGAAAAAACTAATTAAAGGATTCTAAGATAAACATTCAAGAAGTGAATTAATTGGACGGCTATTGCCTGGGGTAAAAAGAACAGTTATTAAATTGGAAAACACATGAGTAATTTTGATAAACTATTAAAGAAATACAAAATTTTTCCTAAATTACTAGCAGGATTAGAAGCGGGAGATTTTTTTTTGTTTTTTTTTTTGAAAAACCAAAGCATTTAAAATAAAAATAAAAAAATGAAACCTAAGTATTGTGCACACTGTCAAATGAATTCATAAAGCAAAGTTTGCAGAGTAGAGTATTTGTTTATTAAAAGCTTAAGGTTTTACTCAGAGAAGTTATGAACATACCGTCAGTATTTATAACTTGAGACATCAAATTTTTGAACCAGAACTCTCTTGCCTAAATATTAAAAATCTAATAAAGTATTTAGCAACATAAACAAGTTTTTTTATCAAATAGTCCCCATTTAATTCATGCTAGTAAATATATAAAATGAAGCCAAATTATAATACTACCAACTGCCCTTGCAAAATGAATTCCCTTTATAGTCAGGGATTAGAACTCAATATCTCACTAAATAAGGATCATTTTTCAACTCACTTGGTGAATTGGATATCCATACATTTTTGGAAAGCTAAGACCTTCAGGTTCTGGAATGTTGTAAAAAAAAAAAAAAATCGAACGTTTTTCCGCAAATGTAACATAAGTGCACTCCAGCTGAGAGTTTTTCAATTTTGCTAAAGGTGATGTTATATGCAATTTGACATATAATAAGTAATATTATTATTTTTATTGACTATTATCATTGATATAAATTGTACATAAAATAAGACACCAAAATAATTTCTAATTTAGTCTTTACTCTCTCCCACAAGTGTTTTTGTGGAATTTTACCTGTTTTTACATAAAAAAGAAAATTTTTTTAAACTCTTGTCTAATATCCAAAATATCGAGGTTATCTATATATTTTTTGAAAGCCTTTAGAATCATCAATCGAGTTGTAAAAAAAAAGTTGTCTGAGTATCTTCAATTTTGCTGAAAACCATGTTTTCAAATTTTTACTTTGATACATAATAATGTAATATTTTTATTAACAATCGTCATTATATAAACAGTACAAATAATATATAACACAAAAATCTTGTGAATTTACTCATTGCTCTCCCCTCAAGTATTTTTACAAGTTTTCACCCCAAAGAAGTTTTATTTTATTCCATACATTTTTGGAATGTTAATCTTTTCAAGATCTTGAATTGTTGAATTGTACTAAAAACACTGGATATTTTTGCACAAAGAAAATATAGGCACACTCCACCACAGGGCTTTTTAAAATTTTTTAAAAACTGAGTTAAATGCATGTAATTTGACAACTAATAAATGAACAATGTTTTATTAAATATTTTCATTGATGTAACTAGCTAATTAATTTTACATTATTTGTTTTCTTAACTTAATTATTGTTCTCCCCCACAGGTGTTTTTCATGGGGTTTTGCCTATTTTTACCCAAAAAATATTATTTTTTTGCTACTCTTCTATTATAGCCTAATTATCTAGGGTATTTTCACACTTTCGGAAAGTCTAACCAATGACAAAATCTCTTCCACAGAGTATTTTAGGGCAAAATTCCTTTTGTCTTGTTTTTAAGATTTGTAAATATAAATAAATTCTCATTTTATAGAAAATAAAAACTATGCAATGCGAGGAGACTATGAGTCCTGTGAAGCTTTCCAAAAAGTTGCAAGTCTGTTTAGAAGTAAATCCATACAAGTGCTTGATGAGTGGGAAACGAGGAAAAAAAACGCCGAAAGAAAAAGAAGTTTAAAGCTTCATTGAAGCTTTAATGACGCGCAAGTGTTGCAATGAAATTCCTAGGCAGGAAAATAGCATTACTTATATAGACTTTGGAAACAAGGTCTGGAAAAACAATGTTTCTCAAGGCAATCAAACAGTTATGCTAGTTTTGTCAGTAAACATAACCTCAGTCCTTTTTTCAACTCCAAAGAGTCTGATATTTTGAATGAACAACCAAACAACACACGTTCCCTATCTATTCCACCAAGTCTTTCAAAAAGCTGTTTAATTACTGGTTACAAAAACACAAGAATAACACAAAACTTCTATTACTGCATGCAGCACACAAGAATGACACAAAACTTATATTACTGGAGTAAGTAAACGCTATTCAAAACTTAAAAGTAAAATGTGAGGAGAAATATGACAAGATTTTATAAAGAAGAATTGGTGAGGACAAACTCCCTGCTATAGATGCAGTAACATGCTGGCTGTTATAAGTTTTATATCTAATTTTAATATCTAAAATTCTACAAAAACAGAAACTACAGCATCAGTACACGATACTTGCTTTGATCAATTCATTGAAAAAATATAACTGCTTTTAATAGCTGGACGTGCTATTGCCCTAATAAACCTGCTTGCACAGCTTAAAAATCTTCTCAAAGATCAAAATTACGAGCATATGATTCATACACAGATCAAAAGCTTAAAGATCGTTTGACAAAGTTTTGTGCAAATGATATCAAGTTTGCTTAAGGCGATGACAAAAAACTTTTTATGTAGTATTCAGATATATTGATAACATATGCTATAAATACAGTAACTTTGTATAAACAGCCCTTGAAAGACCAAGAATTGATAAAAGATCCAGAAATTAGCAAAGAATGTATTGAAATACACATTCTCAATCCTGACGATATTTCAAACAAAAAAGTTCATGAATTAGTTCCATCAGTGTTAATAAAGTTACTGTCAATGATAACTAAAGCCAAAGATGAAAGAAAAGTATACTCTGTAGCTCAAGACATTGTGGTAGTATCTTCTAATGTTAAAAAACGAATTCTAAAGCATGTAAGATTAGGAGTTCTCTGAAAAAAAAAACAGTATGCTCAAAAGAGTTTGTTTGTTTACTTAACAGCCTTGGACATTTCTTAAGCTATGAGGATGTATTACAGATTAACACAAGATGGGCAGTGGACTTGACTGAAGGTGAAGAGGGTTCATTTGGTTCAATCAAATTGGTTCCATCAAATGTTAAACCTGGTTTAGTTGCACAAGCTGCTTCTGATAATGCTGATTACAGCCAGGAAAACAATTCCGAGCTAACACGGTAATAAAAGAGTTTTTAAATTTTTTATACTGAGTTTGGAAGCTGTTTTACTTTCTCATTAACACTCTAAAGCTCTCAAGAATTTAGAGATTTTATGAGAAAATAAAACAGCTTCCAAACGTAATAAAAAAAAATTTTAAAACTCTTTTATCTCCAGGAATTATATAAGGAGAACAATACAACAGGGCAGTCAAAGCACACAAGCAAATGTTTGAAGCTATGCAAAGGTGTTATTGATCTCAGTTTGAAAAGTGGATTAAGTGTGAAGGAATAGAATACCGCCTTGATTCCTAGAACAACTCTCTACAATAACTTAACTCAGAATTCGAAAAGTAAAGGTACAGAAGAAAGGATTGATATTGAAATGCTGGGTATTCAAGAGAAATTGCAGGTAAATCGCATATAAAAACAGTTTGATTTAATTTTGTCAAAGCTACTAAATTTTTAGGTACATTGTTACTTCATAAAAGTCCAGGGACTAAAATAAGAGACAAGCTCAATTAATCTATGGCTACCTAAAACCCTTTCTGAAATTGTGCAACATATGCTTCTAACTAAAAATAAAATTTCCAGCTGTACTAGATATCAAAAATCTTGACTGTGTTGATATTTTTTAGTACCCTTTTGATTTGGATCCGGCCTTTACATACAAATATAGTATTAAAAGCTTTATAAAAATCTTTTAGGATTTTTTTGTCTTCCACTAAAACGACTGTTAATCTACTTTAACTTTCTTAGTTAAACTTTAAGTAACAACTTGAAATTTTGGCTAGATATGGTTGCTCTTTTGCTGGATTTTCTGGCAGCAGAATAGGACTCAAGCTGGAAAATTCACTTGGAAGCATTTAAAGAAATACTGTAATATGATCGTGCTTAAGGCCATTTTAAATAATTCTCTTGCGGAAAAATATACTACATTGACATGAATGGCCTACTTACATCTCAACCTCAGTGTGTCGACAGACATCGCGTTAAAGCAATCATTGAATCGGGATACAAATACAAAAGGTGGTGTAATAGGATTTTCACAAAATTTTGCAGCCACAGAAAAATGAGTCCTTAACTTCTCACCTAAAGGCAGCTGTGAACAACAAACTCAAAGAGCTTTGTGGCGCATCTGAATACAATTGTGAAAAAGAACGTTCACATAAAGCAACAGTCGATAATGCAAAAAACGTTAAACTACTTGTTGATGCTATTGAGGTATTTGACAACCCGTTCACCTTCAATGAAAATCTTCCAACTCTACATGACATCAAGAGTGACAAAATAAATGCAAAGCAACATGGAAGAAAGCCTGCTAATTTATATATCAATGAGCGATTGGTTGATAGATCGGTATCGTTTCAGGAACCAATTCTGAAAATGAAACTATCGACCTTTGCATCTACGAAAAAATTAATAAAATTATACAACAAAAATTAAAAGATAACCACAATGAAAAGACAGCAGAATCTGTTTTCAAGATTTCTATCAGTAAGTGCTGCCAGAAAAATTGTTCTCTCCTATGAGGTCTCTGCAGTTCCACTCTCTCTATTCCACCTTAATGGAGAAATGCGAAAAACCACTAAAAGTAACCTACTACATGAACTTGAAGTCCAGGAACTGCCAATATCTCCAATAAAAAAAAAATCAATTACCTGCTACAATAATGGATTTTATGGCTCTTGTGCAATCAAACAATTAACAGAAAGCTGCTATCTTTAGAAAACTTCAAAAGCTTAGTTTTCAAAGCATTTAAAGAGTAACATTGTCGGTTTAGTTCCTTCAATTAAAGGTTCATAAAGGAAAAAGAAGGTAAAGATTAGATGCTCCAGAGATTTACATAAAAAATCAAGATCATAAAACACCCAGGAATCTTTCCGATTACCTTGGAACACAAAAAACAAAACAAATTTGATTAGCTTCACGTTTAAAACAGAGAAACTAAAAATCCACCAAACCATATTTATTGTGAACACTGACGGCTCCACAGTTAAAATCACTTCTGATTATTCTGAAAAACTCCAATTAATAATTGATCATGACAAAGCTGACAAAGAAATGCTTGCTTTAGCCAAATTCATACCATGAAATTGACGATATTATAACAGCATCGCCTGATACTGATGTTTTCATTATTGGTTTTCATCAATTTGCTACTGCCTTATCACTTCTGACAAAAATATGGTTTAAGACTGGTGTTACTGGTGAGATAAGTTGAAATTTACAACAAAGCTGTAGTCTTAGGATCTACAATGTTGAAACTTCTCCCTGCTTTCCATTACATTACTGGTTGCGATTCCATATTTTAGTGTTCTATATTGTTTGCACTAATTTACATCAATGATAGTAGCCAATAAAAAAATATATTATTTAATTATTATAAGTCAAATTACACGTAACATGGTTTTAGATAGAGTGCACTTAAGCTCCATTTGCAGAATAATGTCCAATATTTCTTTGTAAAACTCAGTGATTCGTGATCCTGAACATGTTAACCTTCAAAAAATATATAGACAACCTCGATATTTTGGATATTACATAAGAAATTTTAAAAATTATCGTATTTTTTATGTAAAAACAGGTAGAATTCCATGCAAAAATACCTGTGAGGAAGAGTATACGTAAATTTGAATGTTTTAGTGTTATGTATTACTTGTACTACTTATATCAATGATAATACTCAATAAAAATAATATCTTTACTTATTATATGTCAAATTATATATAACATGACTTTCGCAAAATTTAAAAAATGCTCAAATGGAGTGTACTTACGCTCCATTCATGGACAAACTTCATATTGATTTTTTTTTGTTTTTTACAACTCAATAACTTATGATAATGAAGGTCTTAGCTTTCCAAAAATGTATAAAAATAAAAATGTATACCAAGTTGGTTGAACAATAATGCAATTTAGAGATTCTGTTCCTATCTATTATTGTGAAAATCCAAATAATCTTAAATTTATTCCTCTTCCTGTTAATTTGCAGCCTGTTTTGTTCCTGTTAATTTGCAGCCTGTTTTGTTCCTTTTAATTTGTACTTTTTGCCAAAGTTTACTATATTAAATAAATTTAATAGCCAAAAGAGGACCTCATAAAAAACTAAGCTAAATCTATATTTCTTTCAATTACATATATTTTTCTGATTTTTAAAACATAAATTGAATGGTGAAGAGTAAAATTAAAGATTAAATTGAATGAGTTAGTTATAATATGAATTTTTTCAGTCAAAACTGTTTCCCTCTCAAAAAGTCTGAAATGAAACAATTTTCTTTTTTTTTTCCTTGTACAATTAACATTTTATTATTTCTTTGCTAAATTCTTAAACTATGGATGAGATTTATTTATTTATTTATTTTTTTTTTAATGAGAAACCAAAGTATTATAAAAAAAAAAACAGAAAAATTGAAACTTAAGTCTATATAACTAGAAATCATTGTGAAAAATTTCAAAAGAATTCATAAATCAAAGTTTGCAAAGTAGAGTATAATTATATAGACAATTTAATATATAATAATTAATATAATATAGACAATTTGAAGTAATGTGAAGGAAAAAAATAAACAAGAAAACAGGATATGGAATAAAGTTTATTGAGGACAATTAATGGATTAATAGTTTTATTCTTTGATAAAATGTACAAAACTAATAAAATTTATGCCTGTTTGTTTTTTCTACTTCTTTTAAAAGTTTTAGCTCATTTCTAATGTGTCTCAAATTCAATTAAAATTTGACCTGTTTATGTCACGAATTGAATTTTATATTTGTTAAAAACTGTCCTGAAATCAAATGTTGGTGGAAAAAGATTTCAAATTCAATGAAAAATATTATCATTACCTGCAAAAATGTTATTCTTAATTCAGCTTCCGTTAACACATCCAACAACCGAATGTAACTAATTATACGTAAACAGGAAGGAAGTTTTATGTCTTTCCTTAGTTGCTCTAAAAGTTGGTTCAGCATTAGCTGAGTTGAAGCTTTTATGCTAGAGCCAATATCCTAAATGAAGCAGCAACAAATAAAAAAAGTTTTCATATGCAAATAGAAAATGATACAAACACATGATACTAAAGCTCTAGAAATTGTCATTCCCAAGGAATGACAAATATACTAAAATATTTTAGCAGATAGAGATATGTATCAAGAAACTTAAAAAGAATAATTGAATTATATTTAATTATAATTGACGACCTTTATGATAGATAAAAATTATTTTTCAGAACGATCAACAAGTGAAAGCATTTACAAACCATACTTTTCAATATGTGAGATTTTGGATGAACCCACAAAAAGTTTTATGTGAATCAGAAAAAAATTCTAAAGTAAAATAGAATAAAAACCTAACTTATTTCGGATTTGGCCAAAGAACCCAAAAAATTCTAATAATGACTGACAAAACTATAAAAAAAGAAAAAAAAATTAAATATGAATAAAATTAGGGTATTTTTTGACCATATCTGATTTTTGGAATTTGTTACAACTCTCGATAAACTTCACCATTATTTATTAGCTAAACAATATGAACCTCCTTAAGATAGAAGTTTATAACAAAATATCATAACATACCGATATAACTGAGATTGTAGAGAATTTCTTCTCTAAACCATGAACAAATCTCATTAATTCCAAGGCTTCTTCATAGTACTCATTTCTGACAAATGTATTCATAAGCTAAACAAATTATCAGAATATAAATATTAGTTAAAGTGGTAGTTTAATATCACACTATATTTTTTGAAACAGCTCAGCTCTAAGCAGGTCTCATTTATGAACCACTGCAAAAACTGATAAAAGCAGACCTGGAATACCTAAATATTGCAGACATAAAATTCAGAATATGACAATATTGAACTTAGCAAACATTTAACAGACTTAGTTTTTCTGATGGATATGTTCTACTAGAAAGTAAATGATGCGGCTTCTACTGCCCTGCAAGATACATGTTTGTTTAAATCTGAGTTAATCTCTACTTCAAAATACTGTCTGCCGTCCGCTCAGCATTCTGAGCATTTCATGCAAAGAACATAAAATATCTGTACTACTCCAGAAACTACACTGGTACGCAAAACAAAATTCAAAGTTAGACTCACATCAAAGTATTTTTTTTCACTTTTCCAAGGACAAAAATTATTAGCAAATCATTTTCTATGTTTAAAACATCAAAAAAAGTTAATTTTCACAATTAATAAAAAATGATTCGAAAATTATGGAGAAAAAATAATTTATTTACATATGAACAATAATACAAACAATAAGATGTAAAAAAAATGATTAGAAAATTATGGAGATTTAATAATTTATTTACATATGAACAATAATACAAACAATAATAGATGTAAAAAAAAAAGAAAAAAAGAAAACGTTAAATATGAATTTAAATCAGGTTACGTATTATGAAGAAAATGCTAAAATATGTTAAAAAAATTACTCTTACTCAGGTTGTAACCAAAATAACTTGTCTGCAAAATATGACAAAATATGACATACTGATTTCATCATAACCATATCATTTAGTGGAAATTTATTATAACTTTTGATCTGAAAATTTTATTTCTTGTTTGGATCATAAACAACCCAAGTAGAGAAAAATCTTAACAGAGTTAAATTGACCAAAAAACGTGTTACGTAGAAAACACATAACTTACTTTGTGAGGAAAAAATTTTCTTTACATATGGGATTAAAAAAAAACTCGTCATATCAGCAAAGATACAGTTTAAAGTTGCTAAGCACTTGACATTTTTTCTTTTTATTAATATATACAGAGTTAAACTCTAAAAATGTCAGTTGAAAGTCTATCAACTCCAACATTTCAACCTCAAGTATTCCGCTATAATCAAACTATGACCTGATATATTTATAAATAATAATTATTAAGAATGCATTTAATTTCTAGGGTACAAAGGCACTGATTTACCATATTCCAAATTGATTAGTTTACCTGAGGCACTTCTAATATTTCCAGTAGTTGAGTATGCTTTGATAAAACCATAGAATTCTTCTTACGTCTAAACAAGCAAAATTATAAAGCAAAAATTACATGCCATACAAGTAAAAAAATTGTTTAAGCCTAAAAATCGGGTTAGTAAATGGAGCTATAGGGCACACGTTCTGGTTTCAGTTCCCTAAACGAATAATTTTAAAAAGTAACGTTAGCCCAGTATATATTAAATAAAAATGTATTATATAAATAAAAATATATATGAAATAAAAATGTATTATATAAAGATTTGTTATCAAAAATAGTATTACCTAAAATTTTGTCGTACTGAAAGTATTGTAGTGAAAGTAAATACTATGTAATAATTTTAAATCTTTATTTTTTTTTTTTAGAAAAATATTTATGCGAAGCATAATTGGGCATTTCAACCCTACCCATATAAATGAAGCACTGAATTATTAATCAATATATAAAGGTTTGTGAAAGCATGGCAAGCCAAAGTTAAAAATGGTATATGGTAAATGACAGAAGAAAACTAAAACAGAGTTCAATAAACAACAAATTTTCTTACGCTACCAATGATTAATATACAATAAAGCTGTAAATAGAAAAAAATTCTCTGTCGACAATAGTAAAATTAATTTTGATTTGGTAACTATTGTCTCAATTGAATTATTCGCTACTGCTCAAACAATATTAATAAAGAAATGGGAAGCGAGACAAAACATGAAAAAATAGACATGAATCCAGGCACGTATTTACATATAAATTTTCTGCAGAGTCAGCAAAAAAAAGCTTTCCTTATTATTGAGAATTTTTCATGCTACTGCCAAATGAGCTCCAGCTTATTCTCACAAAAATAATACTTTCACAAATTACACAAAATTTTTTTTATTGCTTAAAGATATTTTAAACACATCATAGACAATTTTAGCATGAAACATGAAAAAAAAATTAATTTCAGAGAATGAGTACTTCAAAATCATTTTTAAAAATTGCTGAAAAACCAAAGTGGAGGGAATAAAAATATTACAAATATAAAGATTCATAAACATGGGTTTAGACCAAGGAGACATGCATTCATATTAACAGAAAAATCATCAAAGCATATAGCTCCTTACGTAGAATTAATGTCTTTTGATAGTTTAGAAAAGCTCTTAACTTTTGCATTGAAGTCTGGAAGCTTGAGAATTGTAGAACTCAGATGCTCCTCCACAATGTTGAACTATGACAATAAAGAATGATAATAAGATATTTTATTAACAAAGAATTCCAACAAACTAATCTATGAGTTAGAATAAATCAAGATCAATCTTGAGATTTTAATTGTAATATAAACCACAAGATGGCTTTGATTTTTGAACAATATATTTTTACTTCTTCTAGCCAAAAAAATTTTTTTTGAACCAAACTTATTATTAGCGAAGGAACCCTATAATCCTGGAACAAACTAAATTTAAGTTATTGGGAACTAGCAAAATTAAGAAAAAAACACAAAGCAAATTGTGAATTTTCTTTTTGGTTTTTTCTTATTTAAATAACAGATATTTTGAAGGGGTTAAAAAAATGGTGAAAATTTAATAAGCAGGTATTTAACATTAACTACAACTCTGATCTTTAACTCTTAAATTTGCCTATTTATGTCTTACTTCTGCTTTTCTCCAAAGAAGAGTTGTAAAATTTGGATTTTTGGACGTTTTTTTAGCACGCCTAACCTATTGGAAATTTTTACAAAGGTTTTATATTTTATGCTTAATAAAGGGGACAGCAAACAGCCTATGCCAAATTTCCAGAGATGCCCATAAAATTGGCCATGGCTTAATAAGAGCTCCAAATTTATCGCAAGTGTAGGTGTTAAAAACTAATGACTTGCATGACAACCACTATTTTATAACACCACACAAAATTTCAAAGCAATAGTCTAGATTCTTGAAAAATATCAAAAAATGCATGTAATTGCATTAGGAAAATCTGAATTTACTGTAGCATAAGAGTCTTAATATGCTTACATGAGTAGCAGACGGGTCTAATCATTTATTAAGATGTTGGAGCGAGGTTAGGGTTAGGGTTAAAATAGTATTATAACTAAACATAGCAGCAAAGCCCTTGTATACAGTAAGAAACTTGTAAAACAAGACTATAGACCATCCCCTAGCCGACTAAACTATCCGTGTCAGACACCAAACTGGTATTGGGCAACTTCTGTGAAAGCTCAGAAAATTTTTAAACAAATGAAACTTTTTTGGGCCCAGTCAATAAACCTGCTAAGTTTCAAAATGGTTGACCAGAAAATCATAAATAACAATATCTTCTAGTAAATTTTGGGACATATTTTGTCAGTAAAAGTTGAAAAATCGTCTTTCTGGACCCAATTTGATATAATTTGGGGAGCTTAGAGTAAAAACCAGATAAAATTTTCAAAACATCGGATATTTTGAATTAATGTTAAAACTAATATTTCCAACCATCAAATTTTGTGAGAAAAATAGAAAATTTGAATTTTTAGACCAAACTAGGCCTCCTACACTAATTTATTATAAAAATGCAGTAAATATTCCAAAATAAAAACTTATAGACTGCACAGGTCAAATTATATAAAGTCTCTTTTAACTATTACCTGTCTACTGTTTAAAATGTTTTATGATTTTAAGTGACCTTACATCTTTGTAGATTTCTGCAGAACATTCTGCTGCTTGGATGAATGTTTGGTAATTGTCAAATGCCAGAGTTTGAGTTTTTACCAGAAGGTTGTTATGTTCTTCTTTAAGGTTTTCTGGAACATTATCTAGAAAATTCATGTATTTTTGAAAAATATGACTTAGCATTGGATATCATTCTAAATTAATAAAAACTAGGACTGATAATAAATTTAAGATCTTTGGTTAATTATTAATAAATAAATAAATAAATAAATAAATAAATAAATAAATAAATAAAGTTGGCCTGTGCTTACCATCTAGATGCTTAAAAAAAAAAAAAAAGTTTTTAAATTTATTAAATAAAAAAAAAAAAAAAAAAAAAAAAGTGTTTTAATTACATAGGAAACTAAATGCAAATATCATTTTGTTGTAAATATCTTTTGGTAGATGGTAGATGTATGCATATGGAAATCCAGACACCGACCCTTACAATTACACATACACATGATGTATATTTCATATTTATATATTTCATATTTCACACAGTGAACTGAATGAATGACAATTTCCTAATCTCCTGGGTGAAGAATTAAGATCAAGAATGTTTTGTTGTTAACTTTAAAAAATTTTAAAGTTATGAAGATTTTTTGAAATGAAACAAAACATTTTATATTTTTAAAATTATCAATGTCCAAAAAAAAAAATCATACGAATTGAAAAGTGTATATGTCATCATTCAAACTACTTACTTAACTTTGATAGTCCATATGATACTAAGTCTTCTGTATATTTTTGACAAAAACATTCATCACCTTCATCTAAATCTAATTGGAAAAGGAAACTAAGTATATGCCTCATTTTATAATTTCCCAGAATGAAATGAATTCTTGCATGACAAGTTAAACTAATATTATATACATCTTTGTGTACAATGCAAACAGGGAAACTATTTACTAAGTACTTATTTGCATGTGTCATTAATAGAACATAAGTACAAAAATTTTGAAAAACAATTGATTATTTACAAGTATATAACAAAAGAAAATTGAAGCCAGATTACATCTTTTACAGATTTCTCATGACAAGGTCTGATCTCTTCAAAATATCCCTTATAGAAAATGGTTCCCTGAAGGTACGATTATGGTGGAAATACTTACTTTAAAAACAAGCAAAGCAATGATTAGTTTCTGGTTAAAATTTATATTTACATAATATTACAGAATTAAAAAATATAAAAACAAGAACTTTAGTGACTACTGACTGAGCTCATAAAAAAGAAATTTAAAAGTATTTATAATCATTAAGCATTAATTTAAAAAAAAATTTTAAAAAACATTCAAAAGAATATTTATAAACAATAATAATCAAAAAGAATATTTATAACCAAGAAGAATAAATATAATATAAAACTTAACCAAAATCTAAAAAATGTTTTGACTTAAATCATGAAAAATTGTTTGGAGGTACAGGAATACCACAATAGTTTTCAAGGGTAATATATGACTGTGAAAAAATTCAACTTATTTAACTTCGTGACAATACTTTGAAAATTGTGGTCATGGACACCAAAAGATATAAAACAATGACAAAAGCGTTTAAACTATTACTTTTAAAAATTGCTGAAATGACAAAACCATCTGAAAACAGTAAATAAAATTTTGAGAAGATTGCAAGCAAAAAAGAAAAAGCAGATCGTTTCGTTTGCGGTTCGAAATGTTCGAAATGGTTAAAATATCGAAAATATTTTAAAATAACATTTCGTTACATCATTAATTTTCAGTAAACGGTACCATAGCTTTTGCAACATTGCATTCGAGTCATAGTGGCAAAAATATGCTGAAAGAAATTTATATTGATCATTCCTAGCAAACTTTGCACAAATTATAGTATGTTATTCTGTTTATTTATTTTCATTTCTATTGTTGAAGTATGCTGAAGTATCGTAAAATACAAAAAATGTGTTTGTGAATAAGTTATCACAGACAAATTGCTAGCAACAGTGAATTTTTGAGAAAAGTGAGTAACAGGTGCATGAATTCACAATAATGAACCAAAATTTCTGGAGCCTATTTTTTCTTATACAATAACTTTAGTAAGATCAGTGAAAATAACAATTTTTGATTAAGCAAACCTAAAAATAGATTAAATAGAATAGCCATTTACAATTGAGTACTTAAAACTCTTAAAGTATGAAAGGGATTCACCAGGAGATAAACGGTATCTACCAAAAAATTGATTGTGTAGGGTTGTATTTTGCTTTTTTTTAGAGGGAGTCGCCTATCTAAACAGTATATTTGGAAGCATAAATTCTCCTTTTATTCATGTTTTCAAAAAAATTTGTAAATAAAATTTTAATCACATTACCATTAATACTATAGAATAATCTAAAAATAATGTAAGTTTTAAATAGATTCTTGAAGTATAGCTGTTTTTTATTAATAAACTTTTTAGGAAAACTCCAATCAGAAGGTTATATGGGCAGAAGACAGAGTTTACCTACTTTCAAAGGATAAATGGAAGTGAAATAGATACTCAAATAAAAAGCGTTAAAATTTAGTTAGCCCGGAGGTGACTCAGATGACTCCAGTAAAAAAATTATACCGTTTTTTTTTTCTTGCAACAATATATCCAAAAGTGATGTATTTTCATTTCTAGATACAATATGCTCCTCTGCCATTTCTAATTATCATATAGCAATACTAAAATAAAACATAAGCTTTAATTCACAAAAGTTTCAATCAATCTCAAACAAGACTTAAAAAATATGACCCTCAAGGATTCCGAAAGTGTCTCCAAAAAATACTAATGCAGAAGAGAATGAAACAAGACAATGCCATGAAAGAGGCCGTGGTATGGGACAAGGACAAGGTAAAAGGAGCAAAACTTTGTAGGAGGACAGCAAATAATGAGGTAAATAATCGGGGATGGAAACCAGCACAAGTCAGTGAGGATAAGGAGGATCCTGCTGTGCTTTTCCTTGACACAGAACGGTTGAATTTTAAAATGCCACTAAATACTACCCCGCTGGATTATTGTCAAACTTTACTAGTGAACTTTTCCAATACATTGTGGATGAGATAAATAGATTTTATACTCAACAACAACCTAATAAATAAGAAATAACTATATTGGAATGTGGGAACTAGTTACAGTAGAGGAAATGAAAAGTTTTATTGGTTTGATTTTACTCCTATATATTTCACTCCTATATTCTTAAAAGTAATGACTCGTAATTGTTTTGAGTTGATCCCAAAATTCTTACATTTTAATGACAATGAGAATGAAAATTTCCACCCACATATTACTATTATATTAAAGAACTTCATAAAGATTAGTGCTTAATAAAGTAAAACCCCTTACTGAAATCTTACGTAAAAAATGCCAGAAAGTGTATTCTCGTGGGCAATTTTAAGTGTTGACGAATATTGTTTCAAAATATTTTGATAGAAATTGCGAATTTTGCTCTGAGAATCTAGGTGATAAAACTCTGGGAGTGAAAGGGTTAATGAGATTATTACAATATGATATTTTTTTGTTCTATCAAGTCGTTTTTATTATCAACTATCCACATTTGCTATAATTAGTAACATTTCATTTTTAATTGGTAATTAGTAGCAATATTTTTTTATTAAAACGTTAAAAAAAAATTTAATGCTTTAATTCATTTCAATATATATGATATACGAAATATATGAATAATATATATTTCAATATATATGAGTGAAACGTTAAAAAAAAATTTAATGCTTTAATTTATTTCAATATATATAATTTTTTAATAAACGTTTTAACTGATAAATTTTATCTATTAATAACTTAAGCCTTGCGAATTTTCTCAAAACTTATCAAAATTGAATAAACAAATGAATACGCTCAAATGCAATAATGTGGAATAAAAATTATTGAAATCAGTTTTAAAGTCAAAACACACCATTTCTAGAATATTCAGGCCTGCTACCGTCAAATAAAAAAAATTTTTGAATAATGACTCTTTCCCTTTGGATCCAAGATTTCAAAAAAAAAAAAAAAAAAAAAAAAAAAAATGAGATAGAATAGATATTTCCTAGTATTCAAAGTTCAAAATCAACATAGCATATAATATTTTGCCAAACAGGACTCTAAAAAAACTTTAAAAAGATACAGCTATAAATTAAACTAAAATACACGCTTATCACAGATCATGTATGAGAGTCAGCTTGGAATCAATAATTTCAGTTATTTGAAATTTTAGTGGGACAGCAGCATAGCTATTTAGAAACCTCATTTTCAACATCTTTTTGATTTACAAGAAAATGAATTAAACAGAGTCTAAAATAATGATGTAACTTTACCAGCATACCAAAAAAAAAGCGATGCAAATGCTATAATGTAAAACGTAACTTTATAACCTTTTTCGTTCATCGAGTACTTATATATGATTATAACAAGTATCCATTTTTACCCTACTTACATTGATAAAGCTTTTATAAGAACAAATTTATAAAATTTAAAAGATCAATTCATTTGTCAAAGCAGAAATTATACCCAAACTATGGTATTGAGTATCAAAGTCTTCTTTAAAAAGCTTCCAAGCTAAAAACTTAAATAAGTTTATTAAAAGAAATTATGACAGAAAAATATCCCACATTTAAAAAAACCCGAAGCATATCTTATCAAACTTTTATAAATATAGATGTAGAAAGCATGCATTAAAAACAATGTTTAATTTAATAAGTTTTCATTTTTATGAGTCTCAGTGCACCAGTTAAGCTCATTGCACATTTTCTTTATACAACTTTGCCACGTATGTTTTTATAACATTATAAAACTATAACATCACCATCATCCTCAAGAACAGTAGAAGTGTCTAGTTTTGCTTTTTTCATAACCTTTCCCTCAATATTTTCATTCTTTCGTTTGATACCTGTTCCATTTTCATGAAAATTTTTAATAGGTTTTTCTTCTTTTGGTGCAGATGGTATTTCTCCTTCTAGTAGAAACAACGCAGGTGCTTCAATATCCTTTTTATCTCTTATTGTTACCGTTATTTCAAAATTCTGTAAAAAATCGTCTCCTTTTAACCGTGTTCCATTTATTATTTTAAAATCGCTTAGAACTTTATCCCAGTTATCGTCCGTCTCACCTTCTTCACTAGAAACTAATATCGTACCTCTACCATCATCAATTTCAACATCTGGTGCAACCATACATAGTTTTTCTTTAAAAATTTTCTCTTCAAGCTGTTTCACAGTAACTGTATCTATATCTAAGTATACAGTCACTTCAGGTTTACTTGCACATACATAGCACTTTGGATTTGGTGGTTCGAGAGCACATGGTACAAGGAGTCTATTTTTTGCTTTCACCTGTTTATTAAGATATATTGTCTGACAGTCATCAATTCTACCAGCAAGTATTTTTAAAGCTTCTACAACCATAAGGCCGCCAATAATAGCATTCGTTGTTGCAATTGCTGGGATTATATTACCTAAAAAGAAAATGAAAGAAAATTATTCAGACCTAACAAAAGTAATGCAGATACATCTTCGGGCAAAACAAAAAATATTTCATTAACACAAATTTTTGTTAAGTTGATTTAAAAACACCTTAATTTCATTATTAGGTTTGGAATGCTCGGTGGAATGGAAAAATAATTTCTTGAGAATAATCAGACATCATTTTCTGAAAAGATTTTACCAAACTTTAGACTGCATTTTGAGAACAAAAGTTTACAGCAGGTCACCATATAGAAGCAAATGTACACAGATTTTTAAAAAAAACTCAAAAAATTACAAATAGAACAGCTCAAAAGATAATTTAGGGATATTAGGGCCTAGCAACCCAAGAAATTTTCAAACTGTGTCACCTTTCTATCAGTAGGATTTAATTACATAAAAAACAAATGAAGGTTTAATCATAAAAATTTCCGTTTTATTGACATGAAATGTTTACCTTTGTCGATTGGGTCAAGTTATGGAACGATTATCTCAAAATAAATTTAAAAGGAACAAAATAAACAAAACAATTATTTTTGAAATTTACCGCTTTTCCGCCTTTCCAAAAAATTAACAGCATGTGTTATGTCACTTTTTATTCAATAACCCAATTTTTGTTAATCTCATGTCCTTATTTTTTTAAGCGAAATAATTAGACAACTGTAATGATGAAGGCTTATTTTTATCATCTTAAAATTAGTTAAGTAAAATAGTCTAAAAGGTAGGAGTCCAATAAATTCAAATACCCTCTCCAACTTCCTCTTTCCCTGTCAAAAATAATCAACCCAGAGACCCAAAATTTCTGTATGATCCATTCTAAATCTCAATAAGAAGGAAGATAAAAGTATTAAATACAATTCAGGTAAATAAAAAATGCTATAATATAGTTACCAGAAATAGATTTTATATCAAATCGACTTTTAATTGGAATATGAAAAACAAATGAGCGAATATTGGAAGTAGCTGCTACAAAATCCATTGCAGCTTCGTCATCTTTATCCCAAACTAAAAACTCATTCGAAGCTTCACATCTAATAGTAAAAATAACAGAAAATTTTAAAAAATGGAAGAATACAGAAAATTAAAATGAAATAAAAAGAATCCAGTGTTTTAAAACGATGGCAAACATGCCCACTATCGGGAATAATTTTGTCTAATTTCCATAATTTCGCTAAAGACAAAATCTAATTTAATCAGCAAAACTCGAAAAATGCCAATCTTAAAAGATGAAATAAACAATTTTGACAAAATTTTTTACAAAAAAAAAAAAAAAAAAAAAAAAAAAAATGGAAAAACTGCCAGAAGAAGAACAAAGACAATTTTAATAAATTTGCTCTATTAAAAAATGACAGAATTTTCGACTTTTATAAAAGGGTTAACTTGAAAATAAGTTGTTCTGTTACTGTATTTTTTCCAAGCTTAGGTATATTAAACTCAAAAATGATGTACTCTAGTCACGCTGTTTCATGCACATTGCCTGTTTATTGTATGTTTATTACCCTAGCTTATTTCCAAAAGGGCCCACAGGTTTCATCCTGGTGTACTTAGAGCTCACATTTGAGCTTACTGTAAATAAAATCATTAAAAATCGCAGATGTTCTCGAAAACAGCTGGTCGGGTGTGGGGCGAAGCCTTAGTTGATACACATGATACTCTTCTTCTAATTAATAACAAATTTTTTTTACTTCACTCTTAACATGAATTCACCAAAATGCGATGTTTAAAATATGTCATAAGGTGAGACCAATTTGATTTGGTGCTCTACGGATCCGACTGCCCTCTTTTGAGCAAAATTTTATTGTATCGAATATACTTATATTTAAAAATACTGTTCATTTCTCAGAAGTAGGATTTGTTTAAACAGAAGTGAGTTTCAAACCCAAGAAGAAAATCAAAGTGTTATCAAATCAAGATAATGTCATTTAATAAATTAAAAATACTATTTTGTTGTGGGTTATAATAGTCTTTAAAAATTACTCATTATGGCAATTATATGTATACTCAAACAACAGGCAAGCTTGGGTTTTGGCAAATTAGTTTGGGTGCCCATACCGGTTTCAAAATCAGCCTGGATACGTCACTGATTATAAAACACTGTAAGGAAGAGAGTTTTCTATTATTTTTTTTTAAGTAAACAAACACTGATGCGAAAAATTCTTTTATACTTCGAGAACATGTCAGCGCTTAAAAATGTTATGCAGGAGACGATAGTGTCAACGACAGCCTGAGAAGTAATAATAAGTAACCCAAGCAGACACAAGAAAAAATTTTCTACTGTAGGCTAGCATGTTTATTGCAGTAAAAATATGCCACATGCGAAAAATTTTCTTGGCTCCGATGACTACGTGCCAGAAAGACCAAATAAATCAAAAATAATAACACTGCACACTCAATATCAAAGACAACCAAACGAGGCACCTAATGCACCGTTATATACACTATATACCTTATACTTATACACTTGGTTTATTTTAAATACTTTTGTTCTATAAAAACTCACTTGCAACAAAAAAAATATTCTTTTTTTTTTCGACTGTCCTATATATTAATACTTGTATAACAATGGTTTGTAGCCATTCAGTCATTAACAAGCTAAATATTTATTTCTTTTTTTAAATCCAGTATTTTGTTATTTTACCATTAACCATTAACAAAAATTTCCGATAGCTTTACATACCTCTTTTTTAGTTTTTCCAAAGATTTTTTAAATATTTCTTTGCATTCAAAGATACTCCAAATTCTTTTGTCAGGCAAGACATTTTCTTCAACCACGTGATAATTATTTAAAATTACTTCAGACCATGCCAATGGATCAGGTGCACGTCGCTTCAACCAAAGTTTCTCCATAGAGAGCAAATATTTAATATCATTGCAAAAGAATTTCATAAATAATTTTTCAGCATTATAGTTTATTTCTTCAGCCCATTGACGTGTTGATACTCGTTGAATACTGCCGTTTTGTATACTCTGTTCACCAGCTTCCCCAGCAAGTTCTGGGTCTGCAGTGTCAGGTGAAACTTCGCTGTCTTCATCATACTCTCCAAATAATTGATTAAATAAATGTTTAGCCCAAACAATACAGTGAACAGGCTCCGACGGAGTATTTCTGATAGTACAGCCTGGATATGTTTTCTTAGATGGCTTTGGTTGACATTCATAGCACTCTGTTTTAGATTTCTTTATAACAGTCACTTGTCCGAGATAGCCTGCAGTGCCACTCTCAATTAATGGCACATTTGCAGCTAAGCACATACGATTCACATGATTTCTTGCAGCCTTATTGTCCAAAGCATTGAGAACAATATCAAAGCGTTGAAAAAAATCAACATTGTATTCCGGATTCATTATAGTATCGTGTAAAGCAATAATGTTAGCATCAGGCTGTAATAATAAAGCATTTTCGCGTGCCACTGTAGATTTGGATTTTCCCACATGCTTACGTTGAAAGAGAAATTGTCTATTTAAATTACTCACATCAATGGTATCAAGGTCAACAACTTCAATGTTTCGAAAACCTGTCAACACCAGGTTTTTAAGAAGTTCGCAACCTAAAAAAATTAAAAATGAATAAAAAAATATATTAAATAAAACATGGTTATAATAATACTGGATTGAAGTTAAGGGCAGACATAATTAAAATGTAAAATTTTTTTATCTTAAACACCTTAAGTATAGTGAATTGAAGATTTAAAACCGTTAATCGATACAAATTGTTTACAGTTATGTAAGAGGAAAAACCAATTTTTTGGAATACAGCATGCACCATAATGCTCCAGTTTTGCAAATACGATATCATGATCTACAGTGTTAAATACTTTTTTAAATGAATAAAAAACCGCAAGCCGAATTTCATTATCGAGAACATCTCGTATTTTAAGCTAATAAGGGTGTAAGAAGTCTTGAAAGCCAAACTAAAGATCAGTGAGACAGTTATATATACATATATATATATATTCAAGAAACCATATAATCTTTTATACATAAGCTTATTAAGAAGCTTGCCAATATTTGATATTAAAGATATAGGTCTAAAATTTTAAACAAACACAGAACAGATGAGGTTTTTAATAAATATAGGATTACACCAGTTGAAAAAGATAAATTGAATAATTTGAAATAATTGAAACTTTGCCGCTAAGATCCTTAAAGATATAGGTTGGTACACTATAAGGATCAGAAGCTTTCCCTCTTTTTATGTTTGAAATAAGTATGGATAATTCAATTTCAGTTGTAGGAGAAATCAAGAAATTATGAATGCTTGGATTTTTTAAATATCGTGAAAAATTAACTTGAGAAGAATGTATTCTGGATTTTAAAGTTTTCCCAATAGTCAAGAAGTAAGAATTAAACATGTTTGCAGTATGGATAGGGCCAGTCACAGAAGTTCCTTTAATGAGAATACAAGTAGGTGTAGAGCCTGATTTATTTTTCCTTTAAAGATTGTTTTGAATTCCTTTCCAGGTTTGACGTAAGCTTTTCACGTTATCAGAAAAATATTTGTTAAAGTAATTTTGTTTACTTTTCCTAATCAATGTAACTAGCATGTTTCTATAGATTTTAAATCTATGAAATAATACTTGGTTATTTTGAAACTATGTTTTTCAAGGGTTTGAAGATACCATTGGTAATCCAAGGTTTCAGTGTACGCTTGAAAACTTTGCTACTTAATTTTTTTAACGGAATGCGCTTATCTCATAGTTTAGTGACATTTAGAAAGAAAGAATTAAAACTGCCATAAGTGAAAAATCCAGTAAAGCCTCTTGCATTTATTTACTTTATAACTTTATTTATAACTCAATAAAGTTGAAGAAAAGAAAACTTTTTTTGTCATGATCCAACAACACTTTTTACCCAACTAACAGCAATTTCACAAAGAGAAGATGCATTGAACCATATTTTGAGTATGAACTAACAACCTTTCCGTTATCTCTGTTCAAGAACGGTATAATGCGAAAAACAAACAAAGCAGATTTAAGAAACTTTATCCTCCAGGAAAATAATATGCTACATGAAGAACCAACTAGTCGTGTTTACACAGTTGATGGAAGAGCACTGTTTTGGAACAAAGGTTCCACGTTTGATGAAATTGTTGAAACGTATGCTGATTATGTAAAAAA
The DNA here is from genome assembly GCA_035046665.1 of Euphysa ruthae. Classification (NCBI taxonomy): domain Eukaryota; kingdom Metazoa; phylum Cnidaria; class Hydrozoa; order Anthoathecata; family Corymorphidae; genus Euphysa; species Euphysa ruthae. The sequence continues at coordinate 40,450 of JAUZNK010038411.1, forward strand.
GCACTACGGATTTGCAAATATTGTTTTTGATGGTTACAATGTCTCTATAAAGTCTACCGAACATTTCCAGAGCGACAAAAGTGGAAATGAATCAAGATGTCAAAGTTGATGGTCACATAAAAGTATAAGGAACTATGGTGAGTTGATTAAATACCTTGCAAAGTTTCTGCAAACAAAAAAGGTCACGCTTGCTATGAAACAAAAAGGAAACTGTAGCGCCTGAAAATATCTCAAAGATAATACAATGCAAATGTAAGTTATCATCAAACTGACGATTTGGAACCAAGTGCTTGTGGTGAATGTCTTGGAGAGAGTTGTTACAACAAAAAGGTAATTAATTTAGCAAACCTTTTATGTCCAGATATTTTGTGTTTCAGGTACAAATTTATTGGTGATCATCTGTCATAAAGTTGAGATTTGATTAACGATCTCCAGCCAATAGGCAAATAAAAACAATTATTTGTTAATAGTGAATGGCTTTATTTACTTAAAAAAAAATTTGTTTCTTTTAGATCGAGCACTCAGCGTATAAAAATGAGAACCAAAAAAGTGATAAGATACAAATTGAAGGAAGTATTTTCAATACATTACAGATATCCTGATAAACTGAGAAGTCGATCTTGCTGGTATATGTAGCTTTTTCAATGAAAAAACTATATTATATCGAAATTTGGTTAGAATCTCTTTTTTTAATTCTGGTTTCAGACTGAATAATATGCTGATAAGCTTCTTTTTTGTTTAGAAGATTATGAAAAGAATACTCACTATGTTTTGTCAGTTTTTCAAGTTTGAAAGGTATGAGCTAAAAAATGAACCCTCGCTGAACTTCTACACTTTAATATAAAAAAAGTTATGACCATTTTTGTTGTTCTTTTTTTTGCTCAAAAATGGCTGGGATATAGCACTGAAATAGCACTATAAAAATGAATATACACGTAATTTCAAATAAAAAGAACTTGGAAAGTTTTGCAGATTTTGTATTTAGATCATAAATTTCAAAGTTTTCAAATTTTGGGTCAAAATTTCTATTTCATAATTTATTTTCTTTAAAGGTCTAGGATCTAATTTACCTGTTAAAGTTAGGCAAAAATGTTGCTAAAAACCTCATTATTGGATCGATTTCAATGTTTAATAGCTCGTTAGATGCCCATGGAAGGATAGATAAGGAAAAAAATTTTTTAATTTTTAAATTTTCAATGGTCTAAAATAAATTTACCTGCTTTGGGTCAAAATGGTGCATTTTACTAAAAAAACGCCATTTTTGATAATTTTTTATCTTTAATGGCTGGTTATAAGTGCATCAAAAAAAAAAAAGACATTACCATAAAAAAAAGGACCCAAATTACCCATTTTTAAGCTTTTTGGCCAAAATGGAAGATTTTGGTAAAAAAACTAATTGTTCAACCAATTTCAAACGTATTTGCTCATTGACTGTATTGACATGGAATAATGATAATAAATTTAGAACAAAAGTTGAAATCTAACAATTATAAATTATCCAGGACTTGATTTACACATTTTGGCCCAAAACAAAATTTTACAGAAGACTGGATTTTTCGACCAATTTAATGTGTTGGAAGCAGATCTTAGAAAAAAAATTATAAAGGCACTTTGACCTTCATACTTATCAAAAAGCAACAAATGCTGATTAGCTAAAATAAATCAATTTAGAAGCAAATTGTGTGAGAATATATATATAAATATATAATATATATATATAATTAGCAAAGGTACACAATATCATAATAATTCAAGATTTGGTCCAAGATAGATACTACCTGACAATAAAAGACTCAATAAAACCGAAAGTCTGAAATAATAAAACCGAAAGCATGATAAAATGAGGGTTAGTTGATGAACAAGGGCTTCAATTTTCCTTGACCATTTTTTTTTTTTTTTTTGAAAATTTGCATGCATATTCTTGAAAAAGAGTCCAATAAGAGGTTGGCCGCTTATTTTAATAAACGCATGATACCCCAAATTAACGATTAAAAATGGATTTTGAACGAATTTAAACTCCCGGATTGATGTTTAATCTTCCGCACGCCAGTTAAAAACTCTTTAAACTGCAGAATCAATACAATTACGCTTACGTAATTATTAGCAAAGCGATTTAATTATGGAAAATGCTGACAAAGCCAATATTGAGGACGAGAATACGTATATGAGAGGTATACGTATTTTCATAATGTTTGTATATAATATTTACTTTTACAGATAATTCCTTCAACTTTGACATTCCTTTTTCTGAAAGGCTGCAAATTGTAATCATTATTTCAATAAAGTTTATACTTTAATATGCACCATTTTAACTGACTTGAGAATATTATGTGAATCTGGGTCTTCTGATCAGAAACTGTCAACTTTTCAAATCATTACATTTAGTTTGTAACCAAATTTTGAACAAAATTTATTGCTTGGAGTTTTTTGTGCTTCTGTTCTTCTTCATCAATTCCATACACTGATGATAACTCACTTTCAAATCTTGTCAATATTTTTCAACTTTGTTTTACAACTGATAAAAGATGCAACCATCATATACATATATGTATATATCATATACCCCTAATTCAAATAGTTTTGCTTTTTTCTTAGCAAGACACTATTTGTGATAACAAATCATTGTTATGAGGCAGGAACAAGTTGTAGTCATAAAAGCAGTGACATACAAAATAAATAAAAATAGACCCATTTTACCCCATCTGCAATTACAGAAATTTTTACATAAAAAAGAATAAAAATGAAAATTTCTCCAATTGGCTCAAAATCTGATATTTACACTAATGTTTTCAACCCAACCCTTTATTTTGCCCACCATCTTGAACGCTGGGCAGAAAATCCAAAATGGTACTTTTTTGCAATTTTTTGCCTTTCCGCCATTTTTTTCCATAATGGCAGACATTTGACACCAGGAACCTGGATTTATAATAGTTAGAAAGTTAATATTTATGTATGGACATGTTACCATAGATTTCATTCCCAATAATCTATTGACATCCTCATTCTAGAGCAAATACTTGATTAGGCCCATTTTACCCCACACCATGCCCCACTCTACCCTACCCTAGAGATTAGATTTACTTTACAAACTATAGAGATTAGATTTTTAAGTACTTTTTTGTTTGAGTATAGTACCCAAACTATATTCTATTTCCAGCTTTTATTTTTCATGTTATCTTCGAGTTTCTGAGCAAAACTTATAATATCAGGAAATATATGCCATAGAATCCACTGTATTATATTTTAATGCATTAGCCAAATCTTGGTGGGGTATACAGCTATAATATATATGTAACTACACGTCACTGGAATTAAAGGGGGAGTTCACTTAAATTTTTAAATTTTGCTTTCGTATAGATATTACATATATGAACAAATGGAAAAAACTTAATTTTGATATTTCCTCAGGAAGGTTATTAAAATCCAGATCAAAAGTTACCATTTTGGACTCACTTATCGGTATGTTGTGGTGAATAATTTTATCATAACAAACATTCTTATTGAAAAGTCAACATAACAGCAATTATCCAGATAGTTATTCTAATATTAAAGAATAATTAAATTGGCTTACCCATATATTTTTGAGCCAAAAATAATTTCAACAGAAATACCAGAATATTTGTTAAAAAAATACTCAAATAATAGCAAAGAAAACAGGTAAAGTCAAATTGAATAACAGCGTACTAGACATAGCGATTGGTGTTTATGTTTAAATAAATGCATGGATATGCCCACTGAAAGAGAAAGTTTATGCTGCAGAGGTAATAGCATAGCTGATGACTTATTTAAAGGCAAATATCCATCTAATAATACATTTAATGTTTTATAGGCACAGTTTCTAAAATATGTAAATCAATATATTTTATTTTCTATTTGGTTTATTAATCTTCGTTCTTTTGGTTGGCCTTAAACACTTTTTGAGAATATTATATTTGTCAGGGTTTATTATATGATATTAAGCAAACATTCGGTAAGATAAAGTGTAAGTTGAATATGCTTTGTCGAGAAAAAATAAATGAGATATTCGATCTTGCTGAACTAAATATTTAATATTTTTAAAATTAAAAACTCATAATCAAATATTTTAATTGGTATGTTTGCAAGAAGTTATTTTTTAAAACACATTGGCAGCTATTGCAATCTACAACCTACACCACGAGATATGCAATTGCTCTTATAGATTTGCTGCATATAAAAAATTTGTTTGGTCGATTGGCTTGGTAAAGGTCAAAGGAAGGTGATTACATCATGTAACATTCCCAGAGAATAATGGTGTATATGCTTTATTTTCAGATCGTAATGATGAAATAGATTAAAAAAAACAAAACCTTATGTTTTTATTTTTGGTTGTTTATATACATATAAAATATGAGAATTTTAAAAGTTTTTAAAAAATCTTCGTACTGGCAAACCATAATTTTTAACTGAAACAACATTAACAGCAAGTGTTTTAATTTTAGTACATAGCTACTGAAAACAAATAGCAATAGTAACGTCCAATTATATACAGAATGAAAATATTCAAATTTATCTAAATCTGGAAACCATCTTAGCTATAATTAAATTTTTGCCAGGATTTTTAGTTGGCATTGCTTCAGGAGTAAATGCAGCTTGATGTTTGGGTATTCCTACACGAATCATGGTTTTCATTTTGTCTGTTAAAGTTTTGAGATAAACTTTGTTCATTGTTTGGAGTATTTTTTTCGCTACCCACTTGTTGGTTTTTTTTGTAAATGAAACTTTATAAACAAAACTTTGTTTGAACCCTGTTTCCTGCCAATTCCAGAATTATGGTCCAACACAGCTAACTGTGTTTGTGCTAACATACCAGGGTATGAAAACGGAAGTTGTTTAGGAGAGTATTTATTTAAAAGCAAATGGTAAACTTCTAGTTTTAAAAGACTCTTATACATGATGACTTTTTCCAAAGTCTTGTATACTTTGTGATAAGATCCATCCATTTTGTTTTGGCTTGTTTTTTGTTTGTAAAATGCTGATGTTTGCATGTTCCATTTTCCATTGGTGAATGCCACAAATATGGTATAAAAGGCCGATCCATTTTTCATGTAGCAAATCAGTGTCACCGCAACATAATACCAGCCTACCAAAATTGTCTGGTAACAGATTTTATCCAGTTGTTAAGATCACCAGTCTTTTTGTTTTGAAATTTTCATCAGTTTCTTTGTGTAATTTTTCACCATACGACAAAAATCAAAATGGTAAGTTATATGGGGACGTTCTTCCCAAATATATTTTTGAATTTGACCATGTCTAACTGTTATTAATGTATTCACTCTAACACCTGATCTTTCTAGGTATTTCAAAGTTTCAACAAGACCGTGTTTTTCCATGTGTGCGGAATTACCCGAATTTACATGTGCAACATGAAAAGTAGAAATCCCATTTGTTATGGAGTCCATTAGACTATAAGTTCTGTATTTAGAATTGAACCCAGGGTAATTGCACCTTCCATCACCAATTAGAACAACAAATTTTTGGGCTCTTAACTGTTTTATTGAAAGTTCTTGGGAAATTAATTTAAACACCTCATTTATAGTTGGGCACAGAACACTTTATTAAACTGAGTTTTCCTGACAAATTTTACCTTTGCAACATGGAATGTTTCTTTTATACGTTGAAAAGTCAAGCCTGTAAAAACGATGCCTGCCGTTAACATTAAAGTTACTTTGTGGAAACGATTAAGTAAAGGTTACGAACGCCATATAGTTGTGTTTGTGCATATAAACAGGTACACTGCTAAACCATTTCCATGGATGGAAATTTCTCTGATGTAGGCTGACATTTTACACTTTAAACAGAAATTGAATAGGGGCTGAAGCATAGACCAAAAGATCAGAAAAATATCTTTTTGTTGTGGTATATGTTCACACTGTGTCGGTGGAGTAAATTTGTTCGTAGTTTTGTTTTCAGATTGTAAACATATTTCAAAATCATTTGCGTGATCGATTCTATTGTTTCGTTGTGTAGTAGTTTCTGTTAATGGGTATACAAGTATCAGATGAGAAATGGTTTGACACTCATTTTTTGATTTCTTTAGATTCCACCATGATGTATGAATCGTCTAGGATTTTTTCAAATAGTTAACTACCTGTTTTTTTGTTGAATTTTCATGTCATGCTTCAAAAGGAGATCGTTTATTTGGTGCTTTAGGAGAGCTCTTGTGCCTAAACGAAAATTCAGATGGGACAGATTGGTAATAAAATACACTTCTTTTGGAAACCACAAAGTTCAGCCTAATAAAATAAAAGCCTTTGTATAAATGAGTATGCATACAGTTAGTGTTTTTCCTTCAATCATATAAATATCTCAATATGAACATAACATAAAGTATGAAACTCACTTAAAGGAAATAATAAAACAAAAAAATAAAAAATAAACTTTTGCACATATATCACCAAAAGTTTATTACTTATTTGCTTTATCCTGTTGTATATGTGTGCTTCATCACTTTATGCACTATCCTAAGGGTCAAATCTTATATAAAACATAAATGTTTTGAATTCAGATGTATCTATTCAATTAATATTAAATCTATGGGTTTACAAAAAAAAATATATATATATATAAAACATTGCTCAAACTATAAATCTATACATTAATTTAATACATGTATATACCTTTAAATCATTTCTTGAAAGATTCTTCGCAAAAGTGCATACCACACAAGATAATGTTGTTTGCAGAAGGAAAATATGGAGAACGTTTCATAGCATTGATCCATTTGTTTCTCAACTCCTTTTCCAATTTCACGCTTATTTAAATGATTTTTTTTGTTTTTGTTTTGAGCACTAAACGTGACGTGAGAGAACATTACAACACAAGGAATTTTATCTAAACAGATTTTTGCAGTTTTTGTTTAAATTTTTAGTGATTCATATTTTTTTATTAGTTGTTTCAAAAAAAAAAAAAAAAAAAAAAAAAAAAACAATTTTTCACAGGGATAATGAATATGTTGGTTACAATAGATAAAAATGAACAACCAATTTGAATGAACTTCCCCTTTAAAGGAAAAACGAATTCTTTGATGTGTGAATATATATTTAATGGATGCATCAAAAGAATACAGTTTTTAGGGTGGTGTATTTGCATAGACGTTTGAATAATTTGATTTTCTTCAGGTGGGCATGTTGTAACACTAGAACGGGCCAAAAAGCTCTGTGAAAAATTCAATCTTGTTCCAGGACATTAATTATGCAGAAAGTGTTATGATTTGGTAAATATGTTACAGATGAGGAAATGGAAGAAGACAAATGGGAAAAAAATTGAAAAACATTTGCAAAGTTTAAAAGTGAATTAACATTAATGTATGGAATTGATGAAGAAGAACTGAAGTACAGAAAACCCCAAACAATAAATTCTAGTGTACAAAGTAAATTTAATGATTTGAATATTTTAACAATGCTAATCAATGAAAAGTTGAAAGTATCTGATCGAAAGACACATATTCAGATATTAACATTGACTCCGGAATCTTGGTCAAGAAAGTATGCATCTGAGTACTTCGGCGTTTCTGAAAGTAAAATTTTATAAGCCTGAGAATTAAAGAGATACAAATGAATATTATGAACACTCGATATAAAAAATCAGCAAGTAATCTTCACAAATTCTATGTCACCTTCAAAGAAAATTACCCAGGAGAGAACAACTGGTTTATCAAAGTTTTGCAGCCTTAGAGAACTTTTACCATTGTTAACCACTAAAGCATTCTCACTACGTGGCATAAAGTAAACTATAATGCTAGTGCTAAAATTTTGTTATGCTCAGCTCAAGATGCAACTATGGATTAACCGCACATATAACACAGCATTTTGAAGACAGTATTATGCAGAAATGAAGCCTGAATTCAACAAAAATTTTCCCACAATTTTATAAAAACTACACCTCAAATATTTTATTATATCTTCAGTTCTATTTGTTATTTTTATATTCTGTAAACAGATTATGAAAATTGATTTGCTAAAAAGAAATATATCTTATAAAATATAAACATTACAGTGTATTGTTGTATTTTTTTTCATCAATGTCTTTGTTTTGGCAAAAAAAAAGGGAAATTTTGCCATCAGCAAAGTCTTTGGTGCATCTTTAGTTTTTGATACTTTATTACCACTATCTTCTTGGCTGCTAGTTCATACTTAGACACCTTTCTGGCCATTCCAGCAGTTAAAAATGTACTAATATTAAAAAAAAAAAAAAAGAAAAAAAAAAGCATCATAATATTAGAAACCAAAACAGAAAGAAAAATATCAGAATGGAGACCTATTGTCTTACATCATACATTTTCTGTCAGTATTAAAAAAATAATAAAGCAATATAAGATAAAAATAGTGAAGCAACATTCAATAAGGCACCCTACTTTTTGGGGATTTTTATGTCCTAACTTCTTTCTTTATGACACGTCCTGGTTCTCTATGTTCAAACGCAAAAATGCCATGAAATCGAAGAATCTTTAAAGTAAGCGAGACATCAACAAAGCTATTTCTGTGGATAAGATTACAAGAACTTAACGAGAATGTTGATATATTTTTTAAATATTTTCCAATCGTTCCATATTTCTTTAATTGATCTTGTATTATATTATATGTTCTTTTTGTGATTTTATCCTGTTGTTGTTTTGAAAGCCTTTTAAATGTGAACAAGAAGTGTTGGTGGATCTTTTGTCATAAATGTTAAAACCAAATGTTTTTAATTAGAAGGAAAAGGTCACATTAACACTACCTGTTGTCTTAAAAAAACAAAACATTTATTTTATAAAACAGTATAATATATAGCTAGATATATTTTTGGTACAGTTGTGATTGCTGTACACACATAAACTAAAAAACTGGTTAAATTTTTGTTTATAGGTTATTGTATCAAACTGGAATTAATTTTTCATCAGCAATAAATAATATATCTCAACATCACACTGAACTAATTATTGCATAACTACAGTACAGCACTTTTGTTATTATATTATTATATGTATCAGCATTGCACTTTTCCTCAAAACCTTATTTCCCAAATATTTGTGTAAATTTTTTTTTCTATTCTGACTATCATCAGGGAAATGGAAAATAAGAGAATGTTATTTTTCTTTTTGCTTTTTTTATTGATATTATATAAACTATGTCGCCAATTGAAATGGCTAAAAGCATCATATATTAGTATCATAATAGCTCGCCGTTTTGATTATTTTTTTCTGTATATTTAAAAAATCAACTCTAATGACTTTTTAATATTTTACATATTTACTAATTTAGTTACTTTTCATCAACATAAATGTTTTAGATGCTCCCTGAGTATTTGCTGGAACTGAACCCAGAACGAAAACTTTTTTCTCGTGAAAATGGAGAACAAAACACAATGTTCATTTTCTAAATTTTATATAGTAAGCTCTTTAAGTATTAAAAAAGCAAAATAGGGATATCTTTCTTACACTTTTGCAGAAATTTTTAAAAGTTACATAAAGAAAATAACTGTTTACCTATTCCTCCTGCTCCGACCATTAATAAATTAGAAGTAAGAGCAATCTTTTGAAGGTCTATGTTTCCCGCCATCTTGTTTATTTTGTAACATCGGATCGATCCGTGTTGAAGGATGCTAAATCCAAAATCCAATACTTTCAATAGACTAGTTTTAGTCTATCTCAGGCTTTATTATATTTACATATTTTCTTAGATAAGTTCTTATAAAACCATATGAACACATTTGAAAAAAGAACGACTATTTCTAGTCACCCATAAAAATAATCAAAAAAGGTCTTGCCCGGTTAGTGCGGTCTGTTAGTGCTTGGGAGTTATTTTCTATTGAATATTAGAGCAAAATTTAATATGTATTATTTTCATTTAAATTTAATATTTACTTCAACATATTTTTTTTGATATAAGCAACCGGTTTATAAGCAACCCTAGGGAAAAAATCAATATTTTTAAGCAACTTTCCTAGGAGGCCAAAAGTTTGGTTGCTTATAAGAAAAATAGGTATATATACAGTAAAAGTTACACTTCATTTTAGGTGCATTTATATAAACTAGGTTTATTTTCTCAAAATTACATACATATTGTAATAGAAAATGGGTCTTTTTACTTGAAGGTGTTCTATTAATAAACAACCACAACATACCTTCAGGACATTTTCAAAACATACCTTTAAAACATAAACAGATAATCCATAATTTTATAGGAAACACGTGACTGATTAATCGTTTTATAAATTGGCAAAAAACACAAAATTGCTAGTAATTGAGATATTAAAAGTAAGTATTTATTCTGCCACAAACAAATGTACATTAGCTATGATTATTATTCTTGATCTTAAGTTTAAATACGTTATAGTTTATGATTGATTTTATTTCATTAGAAGGACTGTTCCATATAAAAGGACCTTTTGATGACAGACAAATTTTTCCCATAGTCAATCTTCTGAAGGGTGTATCTAGCATTAGATAGCTGTTGCGTAGCGGGATATTCCTATTTTCAGAAATTTTAAAAATTTCAGACATCTAATCTAAGTTGGGCCTAGTACAGAATTTAAATGCATGTGCAGCAATACCCTGATTAACCCTCATATCAACAGGCAGCCCATTTATGGCTCTATACTGCTCAGTACCAATATGGGCGCGACTATTCATATTTAAACAAATTCGTATACATTTATTTTTTGCATATTTCAAACGGATTTTAAGTGATTGATTGACGTCTAAATACCAGGCAGAACACGCATAGTCAAAATGAGGTTGAATCAGAGTATTGCATAGGGCACGCTTTAAAGCTGGTGTCAACAAAAATTGCTTTCTATATAAAAATCTAAGTTTGGAATTAGTTTATTCAAAATATAGTGACCCTATGTCTTTCCACTCAGGAAAGATCTAATAAGCATCCTAGGTATTTTACTGAGGTATGTTGTTTAATGGACTTTTTTCAGAAATCTTGGATGCAATTAATAATAACGATATGGGCCTGTAGCTTTTTGGTTCTGTCTTGCTCCCGTTTTTAAATAACAGATCAATTTTAGCTAGTTTGCAATCATCTGGAAATGTGTTAGTCCTGATAGAAAGATTTATTATTTGTGTGAGTGGTCTC
>JAUZNK010038412.1:0-34331 GCA_035046665.1 Euphysa ruthae
TTACTTACTTACTTACTTACTTACTTACTTACTTACTTACTTACTTACTTACTTACTTACTTACTTACACACTTATTTACTTACTTACTTACTTACTTACTTACTTATTTACTTTCTTACTAACATAAAGGCAAATATATAGTAAGGAATAAAATAAAAGCTGCATAGATTTCAGTAAGTACCTCCTATGTTGCCTAGTTTGGAATATAAACTTTCATGGTTACGACTGATCAAAGATTCCATCTTATCAAGGTATAGGTCTTTTTTTTTAAAAATTAAGAAGATGTGAATAATGATTTGTAGCACAATGGTTGCTTTTCTAAGGATTCAGGGTGTATAGGTTTTTTTTTATAGATTCAAGCTCATATCGAATAATATTAAAGCAAGGTTTAGATGACATCAGTGGTTATATTGTAAAGAACTTCAATATTTTTGGTAGAACTGCAAGAGTGAAGGATAGAGGGTTGAATATCGATATATCCTTTGATGAAGACATCAGTCCCGCATTTGCTGTCGAAAAGATGATTTCCAGGTTCACATCGCGACCAGATTTTCAAGCAAATTTTATTCGGGTTGTTGATCTTAACGAATGCTTCCTAGGAATAAATTGTACGCGAGATAAAGAATGCGTGAACACGGACGGTTCATTTGAATGTCAGTGTAAAAAAGGCTTTGTGATAAATGGATCTCATTGCAAGAAAAGTTCCAAATCAGGTGCCTTAAATTCATAATTATTATGCTTGTGATTACTTTTTAAAACTTATTTTAATATAGAGCATTAGGTAAGGTGAAGGGGGATGAGGAAGATGTAGTGGGGGAAGAGAGTTAAAGCCGAATTATAGAAAAAATATCATAGAAATTTGGAATTCCTAAAGCATGAATAAAATCTTTGCGACATCATCATCGAAACGAAAGGTTCTATTTCTGTATGACTATATTAACAAAATAATTCTTTTGAACTACTACTAATCGTTCTGAATATACTTATATTTTATTGTAGTCTTACTAAAACAAAGGAAATTTTACACATTTCCCAAATTATTAGATAATGGATTAGTTGGCGCTGAGCTGTAAACAAAATCCTTCGCCAACCTATTCCGAATAGATGATTTCTAAATAACAAATATTTATCATACTATCATTCATATCAAGCACTTATTTTTCTTTAGAAATAAAATCTGGCTTGATACCTTCGGTGGTAGCGATTGGATGTATATTTACCATGCTGATAATTGGAATTGTAATTGTTATGTGTTATAACAAACATCACAGGTATATTTCATCTCTTTTATCGAAATAATTTCTGTGTTAAATTATTACCCACCTTATACCCAATTATACTTAAAGTCCCCACACTGGGTATTTTCTCAAAAACAACTTTCTCCTCATTTTGAGAATGATAGATATATATTTTTAGGAAAAAGTCTGATAAAAGCAATAAAAGTATGGATATATCAGTACAGCGAATGCAAACTGACCATGACTACAAGCGACGGATGGAAATGTATTTTAAGGATACAGATAAAGGCAGTCACACCAATAAATTTCCTTCGATATCTAGTGTAAATGATGGCCCAGCGTATATAACCGGGAATCCAAGAAGAAACTCCTCTTTAGATGATGAGTTATTATTTAAAGACTTAAAATTAAATGTGAGCAAACGACTATCATCAGAAGAATTGTTGAAACAAAAATCGCACAGATCTCGCACTCCAACAGAAAATTTTACATTAGATGAATACATGGTGTATATCAAAGAAATAAGTTAAACCCATGGTAAAAATATATTCTAAAGAAAAGAAAACGATTATAAAAGAACATGTTGCAGGATTAAATTTTACAATTTAAAATTTCATAATTTCGAAAATATAAATTTTACAGAATTGATTTTTGCAAATGGGATTTTATTTGCTTTAATTTTGTAAAATAAAATTTTTGAAATATTTTTCCTATATATTCTTAATAAATATCTTTAAACAAAAAATGTTATAAATAATATTATAAATATTATAACCTTTGATAATACTAAAAAATTTTATAGCATAACAGACTTAAATTTTTATGTCGCAAACAATTGGTAGATCGCAGACTAATACTACCGGCTTGGTTAGTAATATTTTGGTAATTAGGACAATCTATTATTATTATTTTTTTTAAATAAACAAAACGATATTGATCTTAATTATTTTATAATGCATTGCAGTGCTAATAAAGTTTAGAAATTATTTTATAAAACATGATTAAAATAGCATTCCTTCTTTATTATTTCTTTTTTCAGTATATTTATTTAAAGATGCAGAAGATAATAAATTATTCTAGCCTTTTATAATTTTTATTTATTTTCAAATATTTTTAGTAATTATGTAATTATTATATAAACATGAGTCACCTGTGTATAATTTAAAGAAAAAATTTGTATATTTACCAAAAAATAACTGTTTATTTATTTATTTATTCCATAAAAATAAAAAACCTGTTTTAAACTTAGAGAAACTCAAGCATGAGTGCTTACCTCGATTAGATTGATCTGACTTTAGGGAAATATACTTGACTAAGACACTGTAATTTAAAACATAAATGATGCACCATTTAGGAGATTTTTGGAATCTTTAAAACAAAAATAAAGTCTTTCTCTTGTTAACCTTTTGCAAGTTATGTGAGTTCGTCCTAAACCAACGATGATAAGACATTATGATGATTCCAATTAAAGAGATTTATGAATTGTTGTTAGTTTTCTCAAACCTCAGTGTAATTTCAAAATACATTAGGAAACCAATGGTGAGATGAGACATGATCTATTTAATTTACACGTCCAGAAAAGTTGCAGAAAAGGCCAAAAGCTAAAAAGCCTATTGTAAGAGTTGAATAACTTCAGAAGTTTGAAGGAAAAGCTAGGACACCAACGATGATGAACTCATGAACCAAGAGCATATTTTAAGGTGATTTTCCTTTTTCTTTTGTCTTTACCAAAAAAAATACGTATTAATGATTCGAATAGTTTAATAACTTCTTGTGAAGCAATATATACTGGGAAGCACGCATCCTCAAAAATGAACAAAAATGCGAACATTGTTGCTCAAACTATAAAGGTATTCAAATTGTTAACAGAAAAAATCTCATTCTTTGTTTGTTTGCCTCTTATTTAAACGTTTGATAGAGTCTTTCCTTACTGATTCATTGTAATTTTTTGTTTGATGTTGAAAAATAAATCGGCAGAAGCCCTTATTGAATACTTCTTACCCATTCCTCATGTGTTTCACAAGCATAATTTATACAGTTATTTTGCAATTTATTCAATTTCTTTTCTGACACTTTCTTTACGCTTTTATTTTCCGAAATTTGTTGTATTTTCTGATACCATATAGAGAAAAGGATTGAACAAAGTCTTGTAAGTTAAGGCTTGGTGTGGTCAAACCTCCGCGTGAGACTGAAATTAATTATTTATCATTGTTGTAATAATTTTCATTGGAAGTCAAATCTCCTTTGCATACAGCGCATTCGGTTCTTTTTGAATTTTTTTTGGCAATATAACCAGCTACATGCACTGCAACTTGCTTAGTGTCATCGATCAGCTCGCATTCATGTAATTCTGTTGATAAAAATCACATTTAACCCTGAAGTCTTGCAATAAGTTAACGTTGTTTTTCTGTCCCTTGTATAAATCTTTTTATCCCAAAAATTTATGCTGTCCTTGACTATACTGTTTAAAACTAAAATTTTCTCTGAACGATATCACTTTGGCATTGTTCGTTAGGCACTATATTTGCGCAATCATTTACTTGGCATGATCCACAAAAATTGCTACAATTTAAACCCGTTTTTTGACCTCTGCGTCTTAGGATAGAGAAATCTGAACTGCATTTGCATCGTACTACTTTTAAAAGATATTCAGAAGCAGCAATATTAATATATATTAATATATTAATTCTAAGACTGTGATATTGTAATGCATTTTTAGTTGGTGGGAGTTATTTTGGTTGTCAACAAATGATTTTGCATTCAAAATCTTCTTTTTCATTTATTGGCATCGCAATTTGTTGATATCTTAACAATTTTTCCCATTGTACAAAATGATTGCAGAATTTTCATCGGCATCAGGAAATTTTCCCCACCGCATATTTTCCCGACGGTCATTTACTCGACGGAAATTTTCCCGATAGAAAATTCCCATCCCGGACTTTTTTATCTGATGTTCTGATGTCTAGCCTGATTGCTATAACTTTTGGTGAACGTTAATAATTAAGACTGTTTTAAATGCACAAACTAAATAAAAAGAAAAAATATCAATTTATTGTCTAGACCTGCAAAAATTCGAATGTCTATTTTATAGAAAACAAAAAATTAATCATGCGATAAATTGATTGTCCAATTTATTGTCTAGACATGAGTAAAAACAATTGCTTATGTTTTTAAAGATGAAACGAAAATGAAAAGTGTTGTTTAAATTAAAAGTAGAAAAACATTTGAAAATTAAGTCGATAGAGCTACACCGTTAGAATGGAGTTCATAACTTCATCAAAAGGAGGAATACAATTGCTCCGAGGAAATTTCATGTACTACGAGAACAAAATGTTAAGCAATGAAAAGATTTAAAAGGAATGTAAAGAAAGAGGAAGTGGGAATGGTTGTAATGTTAAAATTGTTCTGGATGAGGAAGAAAGTTTGCTAAACCAATCTGGTGACCACATGCTCCGAATCCTGACGGTGTAGCGCCACTGATATTAAGAGCTGGCATTAAAAGAGACACAATAGAAGAAAATACCACAACAAAAAATATTATTTTTGGAAATATTGGCGGTGCAAGTGAAGGTACTCTAGAAAAATTAACAAAAGTGGACACCATACGTCGGGATATTCTCATACAATGCGCAGCTCATTGAGCATATCCACTAATACCAAACGATACGTATTTCAACATAGCGTGTCCGTATATTGTTGCAACCACAGCTGATCTTTTCCTTCAGTTTGATGATAATAGGAAAGATCGACTTCTTTTTGGAAAAAGGGACAACTTTGACTTCCTTCAAAACTGTCAACATTGGTTTTTGGATGGAACCTTTTAAACGGTTCCACCATAGTTCACTCAAATTTACACAGTGCATGGATTCAATCACGGAAGAAATATTATTGGTGCATATAGTCTATTGCCAAACAAACGAGTTGTGATATAGGTAGAATTTCTCGATGAAGTCAGAAACCTAACAAATCAGATCAATCCTCATGGTGGTGCTATGATAGATTTTGAACAATTGATGTTTGAAGTTCATGATCGCGTTTACTACCTTGTCCCACAAAAATGTTGCTTATTTTACTAAATGCTTTGAATCAACCTTAAGTACTAAAACGTGAAGCAGTGGGATACGGAAGAAAACGAGTGGGATAAGCAGGAAAGCGAGTGGGATACGGACGAAAAAATGTGGGATACGGGTGGAAACGAGTGGGATACGGAGGAAAATGAGTGAGATACGTGGGGAAACGAGTGGCACACGGAGGGGGGTGGGGGGTACGAGTGGGGTACGGAGGGAAACGGGGCCAAAAAAAGGCACAAAAATCAAAACAAATGCACTATAATATTTTGCTCTAAAATTCCATAAAACATCTTTATTACCAAACTATATCTCCATAACATCTTTTACATTTATTCATTCATTCATTCATTTATTTATTTAACGTTGGTAATGCTTGCATATTTGTATATGAATATAATTATATTAATAAACACTAATATAGACCAACAAAGTTTTAAATTTTTTTATGTGTAAAATAAAACAAAAACAAACAAAGAATTAATTAACGACATATTGGACATACATCATAGGCAATAGGCAATTTATATTATATTGCTTTTTTTTATTGAGCACCTTTTAAAAAAATTATAACCTGATAAGACACAATCAGGTAAGTTTTAATAAAGAACAAATGTTTTTTACTCTCTTCGTTCTTTATTATATATTTTTGTTATACAAATATTATGTTTTTCCTTTAATTTTAGATGAGATGCTACTTTTTTGAGGCCTTTGAAATTATCCCAAATCAAATAGTAAGAGATAAATAGATCAAAATAATTAGAATGAAAAATGTAATTGATAAATGATATTTTATGTTCTAATCAATGATACACTGGTATTTAATAAAGTATTTACCGTACCTGAAAGTTTTAAACGAAGGAACATTTATGACAAT
The DNA here is from genome assembly GCA_035046665.1 of Euphysa ruthae. Taxonomy (NCBI): domain Eukaryota; kingdom Metazoa; phylum Cnidaria; class Hydrozoa; order Anthoathecata; family Corymorphidae; genus Euphysa; species Euphysa ruthae. The sequence continues at coordinate 6,184 of JAUZNK010038412.1, forward strand.
GAGTGATTCTTGTGTAATAATTAAGCATTTGAGAAGATTCCAAAAAGAAATCAAAGAAGTTAGAAGGTAAGTCCTTCTTAAGAAAGTCAAAGATAAAAAAACAGTTCATTTCAAGAACTTGATCATAAAATTTTGAAATTTTTGAACGAACAAATAAATCTTCTGTATTAGAGCAAAATGGCGCAAAGTTGATGATTCTAAGAGATTTGAGCATACCCTATTGATATTAGTATTTTCTTTTTAGCCCCAAATTTGACAACAATAATTTAGATGAGAAGAGAATACTGAAAAATAAATTGATCTGAATGTTTTTTTACTCACGGAGTGTCAAATTTTCAAAAGCATGCTATTTGCTCCAGTAAATTTCCTATTGACTTCTGCTGTTTGATATTTCAACTGCAGTTTTCTATCGAGAAGTACTTCTAAGTATTTAACAGTTTGATTCATAGAGGGGTTTGCCATTGATTTTTAGCTTTTTGTTGAACTGATATTCTTTATTTGGGTGATGAAAAATTAGATGCTCTGTTTTAACAGTGTTTAAAGAGATTCTGTTACCATTTAACTAATCGCACAAAAAGCGGTTAACTCTTGTTGATTTACTTAGAAAAAACAGATTGGCGTTATCTGCAAAGTGATGTACAGTGGAGTTTTTTATTGCCCTGGTTAAATAATTTATATATAACAAAGTCCCAAGAACAGATCCTTGTGGAACACCATATTTTATAAAATTGTGAGACAGCTCAAACCATTAATTGTTACATATTGTTTTCTATTAATTAAATCCGATGAAATCCAGGATTTAGCTAAACCTCTTATACCATAGTAACCCAATTTATTTAAAAGTATTCTATGATTTACGATATCAAAATCCTTTTGCAAGTCAATAAATATTCTACATGCAAAGTAACCATTATCAATAGCATCTCTAATTTTTTCTTTGATGCTAGCAAGGGCATGGCAGATAGAATGTTTTGAACGAGACTCAAACTGTAGTTCACAAAGGCAACCAAATATGTTTAAAAAGTTCTAGTACGGCAATACATAATATTTTCACTTAGTTTGTTAATGTTGGATAACAGCGATATTGATAAGTGCTACAACTTCTCTTTCTTTATTAAAATTTTTCTTATGTCCTTAGATTTTGGAGTATCATTCGGCTTGCTAGAAGGTTTTTTTTTCTTGTGTTTCCTTGTTGTATGGGATTATCCACATCTGTGGTTTCACTGTCATTTAATTGATTAAATGAACCAACAATTTCTTCTTCCTTGGGCTCAACGTAAAGCTCTCTTCAACAAGGGCAAGATAGCGTTCCATCACTTTTCGGGATGTTGTACTAGGTGTTTTAATTGTAACCATTGCACTTAACTTCTAATCCTCTGGACTAGTTGTGTGCTCCTGTAATGATCTAAAGTTATCTGGACATCCACAAATGCCACTCGTTCAATGACGAATTTCTTGATCCTTGATATCTCTCGAGGCAAATATCCAACCAGCTTTTCGCTATTGCGTTCACAAAATTTTATAGGATCGAATCTATTGCCACTTTCGTGAAAGCAGTAACTGCCCCTTTTCAGGACTCCAAAATCTTCGATACACATAAAATTCTCTTAAAGCACCGGGAAACTCAAAAACTTCGCAAAAAGCAATGACAAAAACGTAAAAAATATATATTAATTAATTATTAATTATTTGCACTCCTGAACTGCGTCTGTATATAAAAATGGCTGTGCGGATAACAAAACCTTCAAATTTTTAAACCCAATTTGTACACTAGACATTGCAAGCTCTTCAAAAATTTGCTATATATGTTTAGAACCCAGTCCATGAGAGAGTGGATCAGCGAAAGTAAACAAACCTGAACGTGAACGTTTTCGTTTTTACATTACACTTGAATATGTCTGGAGTAACTTGTTCTATTTTTGCCTGTGGCACTTCATAAAGCATAAGGGTCCTACTCCTAAAGACGGTTTTAATACGTCACGGAGTAAGAAACTTGAGAATATTATTCATTGAGATGTAAAAACAGCTGATAGAAATTTTCCATTACTATTCATGTTTAAAAAGGTATTGTTTGACTAAGTGGTAAAAAATATATTTAACTTTAATTGTGAATTTTCGCTTGTTTTTTTGCACAAAGTGGGTTGAGATAAGTGACTTTTTAGCTTTGTATATATATTTTTCTTCCTGTTAAGATCATTCTTAATTCTTTTTTATATATTTCGTTTTGTTAATATTTTAAACAGCCCAAGAGTGTTACATAAATTCTTTTGGTCATTACTTTGTCATAATTTTTAACTATTTGTAATGGCCATTGTAACTACACTTATGACAGCTACATACTCATACATTTTATAAGTAACATGTTGATTTATAATGAGTTGATTTATATTTTATTTAGATTTTGTAATTGAATTTTATCATTTACAAGAAAATATTTGGTTTGATTTTGATTTGATTTCGTGTTTGTCATTCAGACTCAAGATACCCAGAGATATGTGACATCCACACAACTTAGGGGTTCTTTTTGGAAATGTTTTATTGCAATTTAAGCTTTTGTTGTTCATACTTTTATCCCTACTCTAGTACGAGGACGACAAATTATCCATTATGTAATATTACTTCCTACTCTAGCACGAGGACGACAAATTATCCATTATGTGATATTACTTTATTTTCGTATTAACGTAGATGCAGAACAGGGTATTTATTTAGTTATGTAATGCTGCTTAATTGTAGCAGAAACGGGACGACAGAATTTCAATTATGTACTAGTGCTACGTACAAATGGGTGCCACCTATAATGAACAAATATAAGTGAAAAAAAAATATGCGAACAGACTTTTGTACCAAAATTTACAGAAAAAACATCAAATAGGGCATTCATTCACTTGTAATTGATTTTAATTCATATTTGAGGTTTTAATAGCAAATAAATGTGATAATATAAGTTGTATGTGTGCAATATCATTCCCAAAATATTTAAGAAATGTTATGCGAGCGAGCTTTTTGTGCTCTAACTTACATCATAAATCAATGAATCATTACTTCTCCCAAGTGTAAACTAAGAGCTACACACTAAATTTTTAAATGGTTTTTAAATAGTTTAAACTCCAGTGAATTAACAGTTTCAGGTAAGCAACGTGCTCCATGTCAAATTTCATTGTGGCAATATTTTTTTTAGATGTAATGGCTGAAAAGTCACATAATCTATGTATAAAACCATAAAGAAATCCCAAATGATGGAAAGACTTCATCATTCTTGATTTATATAAAAAATAAATTGAAAATAAAAAAAAATATCAAATTTTATAGGATCTATGAGGTTTATGGTCTACATACCGTAACTCAAAAAAACTTTTTTCTGCTATTAATTACTCGTGTCAGTATGCTAAAACAACTGAATAGAAAAATTAGATGCCCTCTTGTCAGAGAGGTGGTGTTTCGGTCTTAAGGCTATTCGATAGCCAACATCACGCTACAATTTTAAAATCATACCATTAAGAAAAATAAAACCAAGGTAAAAATTTGTTTAAAATTTTTAACCTGTATGATTAATTTTTTTTAATTGAAAATAAAAAATCATATGCACTGCAAACTCTGCGCGTAAATTGCGAAACTACCGGTGCTAAGTTAAGTGGAATCACACAATCAAGTATATAAACTAAATTTCTTTAACTATTCATTCAAACGTTCAACATGAATTCTGGCTTTGGAAATTTCTAGAGCATTTGCTTAAAAGTACAAGTGCCACTTTTTACATGTTCAATGTTATTATATACTTATTATTGCTGAAATTATTAGTGAGATATCAGCTTTCATTGAGTGAGAACATGCCCTCATAAAAAAAAAAAAAATGATCACTTTTGTTATCTTTTCTACAAAATCACTGCTGAGTAAAGTCCTTTTCTTTTTCAATGGTTTAGATGTGTAACAGTGTCCTCTCAATACATCTACTTCTTCAAGAACGTCTTCTTCTGATTCATTGCTGAAGTCTTCAGCTTAAAGATTAACAACTAATTCAATCAAACAAAAACAAAAATACCTATAGTTAAACATTGATCAGATATTCTTGGAAGGAAAAATCATCCAGTTTGCTTTAGGATGTTAATCGCAGCTAATGTTTACATTTTTCACTAGAGTTGTATTTGTAGGTTTTGCCATTGAATTCTACAATAAGATACTAGATGACAGAAAGAAACATGACTACATATTTTCTCATAAAGTAACTCAATTGAATTGGTGATAAACTCATCGTTTTGTATTTAAAAAAAAGGATAGCACTCATCTACTGAAAAATTATCAATAATCTTCACAATAAAGGATTTAAAGTAATAGGTAAAATACAAAAGCGACACTGAAGTGACAGCTGAAGAAGAAAAGTTGTTTTTAGGTGATTATTTTGTTAAGTGTTTTGTATTCGTGTGTCTTGTTAGACTTCTTTGTGATTTGCAGTTTTTAGGGCAAAGAACACAAGGAAACTCGCTTTCAACTGATTGATCACTGACCTCTGCTATTAGAAAATCAATATCGCTCACAAATAAAGCATCATCATTCAGGAAATCTGATTCGAGGGCAAATGTCAATGTATCAACAGATTTCTCTTCTTGAATACCTACTGCATATGTAATTTTTGCTTACTTTGATGCACTTGGTTCCAGACCGCAAGTTATTTTGCAAAAACAATAGGGGATGGCCCGTGTAATAAGGAAGTGGCCAGATGTGTTGTATGACTATGAATAAATTTGTTCATATGTGACTTTATACACTCAAATGAGTAGAGAGAAGGAAAGTAGTTTTTTTACAGAGTGACAGAAGAGATGCAAATGTTAAGAAAGTATCTCCGTTCCAAGCAAACAGGTACAGACAAGAACAATAGCCATGATAGTGAATTGCAAGAAATTTACCAAGATTTATTAGGTAAACGTCCCTTAACCAAATATCCCAGTTCCATATATATTTTCAGCTCAAAAAATCTGTGCATTTCAACAAATCGATTTTCTTAATTTTTTTCAGTGGATGAGAATTCTGAACAAGTTTTACTGACGATGAAGGAAACGGGACTTGGCGCAGTAACACGAGCAGCTGTCAACAAGAGTTTCAGAACAGATAAATCCAATCGGAAAAGTAACTACAAAAAGTACACTCCAAAATATGCCAACGAAACTGGATGTTCTGCTGCTGTACGAATATTCAAATCAAAGTTTCCTAATTTAAACGAGAGTATCTTTCGTGGATTCCAAAATAAATCCCTAGAGACGATTAAGGTTTCTGAGAAGACAGGAAAATACCTAGAAATTTCGATAGTCAACTTGGAAGACCATGCTTTTAGGTAATAACATCGATGAAAAAGTGAGAAAATACATAATGACTTTACGGTACAAAAGAGGATAAGCTACCTTTTCATGTGCAATTGCAGTCGCAAAAGATTTAATATAATAAATTGATAACGAAAGCCTGGAAGTCTTAGTATTTGGAAAGGATTGGACCTAAAGTTTGTTAAGATGACTAAAGCAGTTCATAATCAGCTGAAAGATTAAAATATTGTCGTAACATTTGTAGCAAACAACGTGACCCATATCTTCTAGCCACTGGACATAACTGTCAACTCGTTGGCTAAGTAAGAAGTTTGTGAAAGAATAGTACGCAGTTTGGTATGCAACAGAAATCACCGCAGGTTTAGAAAAACGTGACGTGAAAACACAATTTGCAATTATGAAGCCATTACATGTAAAATGGATTATGAATATATACGACAAAATCACATCGGAAAAAGGAAAAGATATCGTTCTTAGCGGTTGGAAGTCTGCTGGAATTTTAGACGCTGTTAAAATGGGTTCTATTAAACTACAAAGCCTTGACCCTTTCAGTGACATAGAACCACTTAGTGGGGATTCCATTACTCTCGTAGATAATTTTCGGTTACCCGAGGAAGGAAACCCTGACGTCAATGAACGGCACGACAAACCCGATTTAGAAGATGAATATATTTTGGATGAGGAGCGAAATGTGTTTGAAGCCATTGCTGCTATACAAAGTTAAAACAATTTTTAACAACAACTACGATACTTCTCTTTAAAACCTGATAATCAAATAGTTTTTGTTTTGAAGATTCAATCTTTCCGTTGCCCTTTATTAAATATTGTTGTTTTTATACGAATCTCTTTCTTCAAAAATGTTTCAAAATCTTTCGCATTACCTACAACGGAAATTAAGTTCCTTTTTTAGAAAGAATTCTTTAAATAATATAAAAACTTTATTGCATTAATAAAATTTTAACGTAAAAATTTAGAAAGTAACTATTTTTGTATAGACTAACTCGGAATCGGTACGTACAATAAATTTTTATCCAGTGTAAACCATGCTTAAAGTTTGTAAATATTTTCGCGTTATATTTTCTCAGTTTCAATATCGCTTCACAAGTCAGACAGTCATGCTTAAATATCGTCTTGGGCAAAATTGTGATACTGCCTTTGAACTCTCATAATTAAAATTGGAATCTTTAAAGTAAATATAAAAGTTATAGTATAAAGAATATGTTAAACATGTTAAAATAGATAAATTAAACCTGTAGTTTAAGGGAAATTTTATTTATTCCTAAAATGATAACAGATTACAACTGGATATTTTATGAATACATTTATACGAAATATTGCTGGCAAAGTGTTTTGCTGAAGCCGAAAATCTATATTGAACCTGGAAATGATGTTGCCGAGACTTGATGGAGATAACCATGCTTTTATTAATAAATTTTCAATTTTTGGAATTTTTCATTTTTATTCCTTCATCTACCAACGTTTTCCGTGATTTAGTTGAAGAAGTTTTTGTATTTTGTAGATACTTTGATAAAATACTATTTTGTAACCATTAGGTATTTATTTCATTATTTATTATCTTTACTATGCTAACTAACGTGTGTTCTATACGAGGTAATCAGTCTTCTCCTTCTGTTCATGATACGCGGTGTCACTATATTGAACTCTGTCGTAGATACTGCTTCGGAAGTATCACCATCGTAGATGTCAATATATCACAGAAGTGTTTATTTCAAAATATTTTCATGAATTTTTCAAAAGTGCTATTTTAGTGGCATTCTCACCAAAAATTATTGGATGCCAAGTTTTCGTCATTATATATTAAACTTTATAATTTAAAAACACAAGAGTTCAAGATTTTTGGAAATATTTTTTATTCCAATCAAAAAATTCGAATTTTTTTTTCTTAAAATTTTTTCGAATACGTTACTGTTGATACTTTTATTTAAAAAATATTTTTTGAAAGCCAATGGTTGCGCAGAGCATTCAAGAAAAAGAAACTTAGTTGGAAGATCAGGTACTGGTATTTCTATCGATGCCTTATAAATTCACTTGATTTAAACTGTACCTGGACTAAAAGATATAAGCAAAACTGCCATTGCTTATCTATTTTTCCCCTAATAACTTAAGATTTAATAAAACTGATACCGAAATTAGCTATATTCACGACAAAATTAGTCAACTTTATTTTAAAACACCTCGTAATGGCCCAGTCTTAATAATTTTGCGCCCTATGAAGTTTCAGTTGTCTAATATTGAAGCAAACATACAAGATTTAAATATATTAGTGAATGCTAGATAGAATGAAAAGAGTAATAGCGTCCTATTGATGGTTGACGGTGGCCCAGATTGGTCTACAGCACCATATAAAATTATCTACAATTTTTATAAGTTTTTGAGAAACGAAAATCTTGATATGTTTACTGCAGCTAGTTATGATGCTAGATTTTCAGCGTATAACAGTATTTAGCATATCTGGTAACCAGTTTCGAAAAGGTTGTCTGGAGTGAATGCCAAACCTTGCGCCTCTGGAGATTCAAGTGTCAAGTACACTTGCTTTACATAATGGAACTTCGAAAGAAGAAGTAAGAAAAAAGGAGGTTGAGATATTTGATCGAACAACTGAAGAATTAAAAACAGATTATTTAAAAGAATTTTCCTTTAACTCGTATCCAGTAATGTAGATAATGTTTTACGTAAGAAGTTAACCGTGAATCATGACCAAGACAAGATTGATAATTTCATCAAAGCTTCTGTAACCAGTGCGCGTGGCGATGAATATGCCAATATAAGATCGGAATTCAAAGGTTCGTTAAAACACATTGATAAACAAAACTGCGAAATAACTTTTATGAAGTGTCGAAACTGCGAAAAGTTTTTAATCCTTGGGGGATTAGGGCTTTTTATACTCCAAAATGAGAGGACCTACGGCCCTCGTGGCGCCTCCTGGGCGGTTTTGATTCTTGGAGTTTATACTCCGAAATGAGAGAACCTACGGCCGTCGTGGGTTCTTTCTCACGTACATAAACAATTAGCAAATACTAATGTAAGCCAGGGTAGTTTCACGTAAACAAAAAAATACTAATGTAGGCGTGGACAGTTTCCCGTAGACTATGTGGTGTAGGGACTAAATCCGCGATTTTACTTTGTAAGCCGTGAGTCTAGCATTGGCGCCAAAGCAACAATCAAATTTCCGCTTAGAGACCTTGCTGTTCGCTTCGTTTGGAAGTGTGCTATTCATGGTGGCGATTATAGCATTATTACCCGTGACCAAGATGAGGCTGCTTAATTCTACAAAGTTCAAGTAGGAAGATATCAGTTCTGTAGCTTCAAGAAAGTTAATGAAATCTTCCACATGAAGTATAAGGATGGAAAAACAAGTGCTCAATGGCTTCATATACGGGCATTCGTCCTCGCATACACCAATGTTGCGCTCCGAAGGATGCTGAGACGTTTCCCCCAATAAGACGTCCTAAGGGTTTACACAGATGATATCTACATCAAGTCTGTTTCTATTGAGGTCAAGGGCCTACTTGTTGAGGAATATTCTATTTATGGAGAAAGGAGGAATAAGCAACCCGTATACGAGTAGCACCCTGAGAATGCAGTTTGGACAATCGAAACTGTTGGGAAACATACATTGCAAAAAATTGTCGTGAAGAACGAAGTGATATTTCTTGCTGTTATTATAGATTGTAAACTAAATTTTTCTCTTCATATTCGTAAATACGAGCTTATAACAAACTGAGTTTCTTGATCAGGTTAAGAAAAGACTTGGATGTTACTCAGACAAGAGCTCTTGTTCATAGCTACTATTTTTTAAACTGTCATTTAATTTGGATGTTCTGTAGGAAAACTGATTATAACTGATTATTATCCACAGGGTCCAAAAGAGAGCATTTAGAACAATTCATCAAAGCTTTACCTTGAGTTTGATGAGTTACTCTCTATTGAAAAGATAGTCAGTATTCATCAAAAAAATCTCCAATTGTTTGTGATTGAAAGCTACAAGTTAATGTGGGAAAAATTTAAAATAAAACAAATTCCCTACTCTTTTCAGACAAGTAGCATACTAAAATTTCCTCCGGCACAAACATCTAAATACGGAAAAAATTCATTGTTATTTAAAGCATGCTTTATCTAAAACACTCCTCCAGTAATCTATAAAAACAGCAGATCTCTAGGCCAGTTTGAAAAGTCTATTCTCAGTTGTAACTGTACATAATGCGAGTGTAGTATATTTCGTGAGCTTTATATTTTATTATTATTTAAAAAATACCAAAAAATATTTTTTGGTGTAGATTAGTGTCAATCATTTTTTACTTATTCACGACTATGTACGACTATGTATGACCAACGTTAAATAAAAATATATATGAATGAAAGCGAGGCCTCCCCACCTTCTTCTGATCTCTCAGCGGCTACTGCGAAGGATATGTATACTGGTCATGGTGGAAACGGTAAGACAGAGCGGGTCTTGCAAGCCTTTACTGGACGTAAACTGGTTATGCTCACTTCAGAAAACTACCTTTGTCAGGTCGCATCGATTTGACCCCCAACTTGGCTTGGAGTCCCATCAATCTCAAACTATCCATCGTTACTTCTACATCGATCCCACGAAGCAGATATAGGAATGGAACCCTATTTTCTGCTGAAGTTATAGTGTTTGAGGAATGACGTAAGTTCCAAAACTCTCAAGATAAAACTCGACTACCTGGACCACCGAGCTTGTAAAATAACATGTTGTGGCAACCGTGGGCAGATTTCTCCATGGGCGATATGAATAGCCCACACAAAATTCTGGAAGATTGGGCCGAGACAAATATCCGCCAGTTCAACACCGACTGTCGATGCCTTTGGGAAATGAGTGGAGAACCATGGTCAGTTTGCTGGGCCAAAACCATCTGTCAAAAAGAGCCAATGTCAGCGCTACATGCTGTCAAAAGGCTGATGTGGTGCCAGCCAGACCGCTTCAGCTCAATCACTTTTGTAAGCATTCTACTCGGAGAGCATTCCAACAAGCTTTGTTAAGAACTTAACCAGATGAAATTTGGGTGCGTTTCACGAAAATCCTAGGTGAGAAAGTCCAAACTAGCCTAATACTGCACCACAATGCTAATCACCCTTAACTACTTGCGAAGATACGCTTTTACCCGGATGACAGAATCGCCAACCGCTACGGAAAACAGTGTCAGCCGGTGGCCATACCTGTAAGTCACGAGACAATTAATTCATACAAGGAAATCATCGTCCATGTACCTCTACAGTTAGTCAAGAGAGACCTCCCACTCGAGTGGAAGTATGCAGATTGCGGGACTGTGCATCGTGTCCAGGAAAAGAAGGTCGGACTTCCGGATCGGATGATCGTGATAGACCATAGCTTCAGCGGTTGGATAAGCAATGCTGTCCACACGGCAGTCTCGCTTATGAGGTTTATGGGTTAAATTGTGAAAGTATTACCTTCATTTGACGCATTACGTCCTATTGCCCCTTCGTCTCTGCAATTAACTCCAAATATTTCCCTGATCAAAGCATGGTTGAAGCGCTATGTCATCGAAGACAACCAGAAGGGGAGTAAAAAACACGGAAGCCAAAAACAAACTTATTGTCGACCACGCCTTGGAAATAATCATCGCTGCACCTAAATAATGTGCAAAGTGCTACACCGAGCTCTTACTACAGGGCTACACCAAATGTTACGGACTGACCTTCAATATCGACAGTGAAGGTCATTACAAGTGGTAGGCTCAAATTACATATCTATTCTGTAATCGACGACACAAGCGCGATAGTAAATTTGATGACGCCAGGGAATTTCCAGACAATGGATGCGAGTTCTGGTGAGCTAAAGGTAGCAGCTGTGGCATTGTGAAACCGTGCTTGGAGAATGCAATGTAGTATAGGGCAGTTTGCCCAGGCTCTAAAATTCGGCGTAAGATTGCAAGATACGGCGAGAAACACTGTTACTCACAGTATTACAGCCACTATAATAGTACTTGTTGTGCTTGTGCCTGAAAAATTTTTCAGCCAGACAATGATTAAAGGATACGACGAAACCCTGAAATCCGTGATGGCCTGGTTGTGCTCGACGGAATTGAGCCCCATGTTTGGACATATGCTTACCTACTACCCCTTGGATTGGTGCCTGTCTTCGACCATCAACGTGCTTTGCCTTACAAGCGGCCCGTTCTTGTATATACTAGTAAATGCCATTCCAGTCTCGTCTGCTGACTACGACGTTAATGGTATAGAAGCTTTGTAGCAAGAGGCCAAATCTACCAACTTCCAAAGCTTACTTGTATCTCTTATGACTGAGTTTTCGTGTGAGAGAAAGAGAAGATCGGTTTGGTGGAGTTCGTTGGGTCGATTTTCTATGAAATTGGAAAATACCAGGGCAATAGTAAGCTTTATTGAGAACAATATCAAGCTCTTTGATTTTGTGTTTCTTTTCTACCATCACCGATTACGACAACTAAGCCATGTACTCGAGTAGCCCGATCAATCTCCAATATGCGGCTCCAGCCACCCCCTTAGTAGCAATAAATGTAAACTCTGGCTTTGCTCGAGTTGAGGACAACCACAGGGCCATATAGTTCAAAAGCAACCGTTTCTGTCTACTCATCCATAGGAACAAGCGAAACGTGACAAGCATTGTCGGTGCAGTGTTACCACTGCCTCGGTTACTACGAGAGCCTGTCGAGTATCAAAACCTGCAGTGGCAGGGGTGTCTGGATATCATCTTTCGAGCTGACTTGCATGACTCTCGCACCAGCTTTTGATTTCAGTAATAGTGTGGGTAGCATGGCGTGGTATGAGTATCGCTACTCATCGTGGTTGGACATCGCTCGTCAAGATCTATCAGTTAGAGTAATTTTCTTAAGCAGACCGTGTGCAAACAAGTTTGTCAGCGCTAAATTAAAGCCAGCTATGATACACCCTGCAGGGCATACGACCTAAAATTTTACTTCAACATAGCTATTGGTGAAATCAATAGAGTCTTGTTCGGCGCCCGTTTCGAAATGAACCTCGTTTGTGTGATCTAGATTACCCTTGGAAGATCTTCAAACAAGCCTGTGCCTCCTTGCTTGTAATTACGCAACGCTCTACCTGCTTTGTAATAACGATGAAGAGAGTGGCGGTTTTTCGTATTGGTAGTAAGCTTTACTGGGACTCTCACTTGTTTTTGAGAATGTCGATTCGAATACTTAAGCCGTATCGGTTGAAGTTTTCATTCATTCATTTACTCACTTAACGTTGGTAATGTCGACATAGTTGTATATGAATATAATCAAATATCTAAACACTAATATAGGCCAATAAATTTTTAATTTTTTTATATGTATATTATAAAATATTAAACAATAAAACAAAAACACCCAAAGAACTAATTTAACGACATATTGGACATGTACGTGACGTGCAAATTCAAACCTTAATAACCGATTTAAAATAAGGCAAAGGTTTGGAGTTTTTATAGCGTAAGGGGAGACTATTTCAAAGAAAATATGCTTTAAAAATAAATTAGCTTGTTCGATGATTAATTTTCAAGAGTTCCAAAATAAAAGAATTTTTGAGAGTGTATGGCACATATTTTAAAGAAAAACTATCCCAAATTAGTTCAGGATTTAGTTTGTTGACAGATTTATGTTTCTGTCATCAGACTCTGTAAATGATTTTCTTTAACGCTGATTGTATTTTCAAAGAGAAGCAATCCTTTAAAATTAAGTTAATGCGCATTGATAATACGCAATATTTAAAAAAAAAAAAATTATTGCGTATTATTCTTAAGGTTCTTTTTTGAACACGATGGACAAAGTTATAGCCATTCTTACAAAACATCCATATCAGAGGTCAATGTAAAAATCTACATAGAACATAACTATTGAGAATCGTTCTCGTTTATAAAATATCCAAATAAGTTTCATATTTGCTATAGTATATAATATTCTTATATGCTTTGAGAAAACCAGTTTAAAATCAATATTAATTCCTAGCAGCTCCACTTCATTTTTTACAAATACATTTTTTTCACCAATATTATTTGAAACTGGTGAAGTCTATGCTATTGCAGTGTGTTTCTCTAACATTTACTTTGTTGATTAGAAACACATCCCAATCTCCCGGAAATGACAGGGTCTCAGGTAGCTGGACTGAATAATTTCCTGTTCCGTGTTGTCCTGGAAAACGAGTCTCTCCATTTCACGTGCGGAAGCTGACAGACCTAACATTTGCCGTGCTATATCGTAACCTTCAGATCTATTTGGTTAATGTTTGCTCTTCCTGCAATGTTTTGCTTTTAAGCTTGACTATCTGAAGTGGGCTAATAGAATCGTTTCCACCTAGTGCAGCCAATTTACCCTTTTTCATTTCTCCTGAACAAGCTCATGGCGAAGTATTGCTTTGTCGTGCTTTTTCTTGAGATCGTCTATATATGGTCGAGTTCAATGCGCTTGCGTGCGTGGTTTGAAAATCTTTGCCAAACCACATTTCTGGTTCATTGCTGCTTCGAACAAAGCCTCGAGATCATCTGCCATGAGAAAATGTGTCTTTTTCAACGCATCGGTAACTATTTGAACCCCCTATGTCAACGTATATATAACTCCACATGAAAATAACGTTCAGATGGTGCTCCGGGTATTAGAAACTTGCCTACCAACGCATTCAGTGAGGGTTCTCATATGTGTACAAACAATGTGCGGTAAAAAACGTTTATCCAGGACATTTAGGACAGCCTACAGTCACAATATGAAACGCTCAACCTTATGCTTACCTGATCGTAACTTCGGGTTACGACTTATATTGCTATTACTGAAGAACCAATCGAGCTCAACCCGAAAAAGAAAAACAATCTTATCGTGGATGATCTGATAGAAGAAACATTTCAGCTACCTGATCAGGGATGGGAGTCACCACTACAACACTACACTCATCCTAGTTTTTCATTGGTGTTGTGGAAATGGAGATATCTGACTGCAGCGTTTAAATATGGATTACCTGTGTCTCGTTTCCAGCCGACAAAAAGTAGTCCAAAGCTCAAGCTGTAAAATTACTCTTGGTACCATAGATCGCTTTATAGAGGTCTATAACGACGCGACCAGTGAAAAATAGAGACCCCTCATAGTTTATCTATCTCACCCACATTATATCGACCCACGTTTGCGATTTAGATACGGAGAGTGGGACCTCTTATACCGAAACCCAGCAGAGATATAAGAAATGGTGAACATATTTGGACATTTTATCAAACCTGATGGCACTACAAACAAACGCGGCTCAATGGGGCTAATTGGGCATAAAGTAGAGCTGGGTCCTTCTGGTCCTAAAAGGATATGAATTAATTAAGTAAAAGTATGAATTAATTTAATCTGGCCATTTATTGGAACTTTTAGTAAAATTAGTAAATTTAGTAAAAGTAAATCAGCTTTCTAAAATTATTTGAAATTTCTCCGTGGTTTAAATATTCTACAATCAGAGGTTCTCGTACCTGGTATTACATTCAAAAAAGCTGAAAGAAACTTTATCATTATCTTTGAGCCGCAAATTAGCAAACTTGTTTATAAGATATGATTATACCAGTTTGATTAAATAGTTTTTGCTGGATTTTGTTATTTGTATACATTTTTTGCATTAAAAACTTTTTATATCAGCGTTAAAACAAAGTTTTCCAAACTAAACTAATCATTTTTATAGCTAACATCATTCGCCTGTATATAATGATCACCTACTGTTTCTTCTCTGATCTATATTTCTGATACAATTTTATATCTTTTGTGAGAAGAGAAGGCATTGCATTAAATAAATTTTAGCGTCAAGTGCTAAGTCCAGAGCGTACTCATTTATTATCTAATAGTTATGGGAAAACTAATTTTCTTATTATGTTTTAAATCTTCTCTTTTTTTAGACTCAATTTGTTCATTTGGAACCTGTTGATTTTAAAGAACGATCCTGAAATTTCACACTTAAAAACTTGGTTGATAAAATTGTTTCTGAATCAACTAAACTAGCAGAATCAAGGAGTACACATGATGGTACTACGTCTGCTATATATGCTTGGTGTGAGAAAGACGCAATGGCCCAATTATCTGATAGACTTCTAAAAAAATTTATAACACAACTTTAGATCGAAATTTTAACAGTGTTATTTTTGTTAAATCCACCTGAGATACTTTTTTTTAAAGGTTTTTGTTCAGGTGAAAGTCCTATTATTTAACCAGCGCTTTCTTATATAAAAAATTTGAATTTAAAACGTTGCATCATTTTCGTAAATTTTCTGTGCAAAACTGTATGCTTCATTACAGGTTACTCTTTTTATTTTAGTTTACAATGACTAGAATTATAGTTTATGGGTTGAGAAGCAGTGAAACTATGTAAATAACCTTTTAGCTTATATCTGTCCAAAGATTTGTTTTTGAATATTTTACAGTCACAGGCCATGGGCTAAAAAAGTATTAAACTATTGGGACGAATAATTTCATAGCGTCCCACATAAAACTAAATTAAAAGTGAAACAAAACAAATATTTTGATTTCTGCATTAATTTTGATTGAAATATAAGAATTTTTGAGACATGTCTAAAACCAGGATTATTTTTACTTATGCATATTATATTCAGACTAAATAAAATTAAAGAACACGGTGATCGTGGACCTTCCGGTGCTTCTGGTCTTAAAGGAGAACCCGGTGAGCATGGACCTTCCAGTGCTTCTGGTCTTAAAGGAGAACCCGGTGAGCATGGCCCTTCCAGTGCTTCTGGTCTTAAAGGTGAACTCGTTGAGCAAAGATCTGGAGAAAAAACATTTATTGCACCCAATGGAGGTATTTCTCAAGATAAGAATGGTTTATTGCTCTCTCCATTGATGCTTCTATGGGACAGCTCTGCTAGTGGCTACGACAGGGAAATATTGAAGGACTCTCCGGAGAAATACCAGGTTTTGTACATCTTCGCAACATATGATGGTTGGAATAGTTTTGCTATGTTCGTCCGTGTAACACTTCCAAATGAGGGTCACAGGATAATTGAAGGCAAGATGGTTCTGAGTTTTTAGACGAGAGATGCCAAAAAGCCACATCAATATGTCAAGACTGGTGAGATGATCAAAGGTCAAGAATGGGAGCTATGCGGTACTTATGGGGCTGAATGACCATATTGAATAAATGTTCCTTGTAAGGTCGAAATGGAGAAAATAGATAGATATACACAGCTATACCCTACACTACATGAAACCCATATCTTGTCCAAGTCTGGGGCAGAACCAATTGACACAGGTTGCCAAACTTAAGGACCAACTCAAAGCTGAGATTGACTATAGTGAAAGCCTTGTAAACAAATATAACCGGTTGTATAAGTTATCCGCAGTGTTGATGTCGAAGCTGTTGTAATAGGTGTCGTTCTGGTTAGCATTAGAACGGGGATCATTAGCGACCGTGATAACAGCACCAGTCATTCCAACCATCTTGAGCGTTGCTGCCTGGTGCGTTCTCGTGAGTGCTGGCACAAAGATTGCTACTAGTCGTCTAAGATTAAAAGCTCAAATACATGACCAGATCCGCGTTCTTGCAGAGAGCAAACTCAATTCAATTTCAGACCTAGTAAGCAAGGTTCTTGAAGATGGCGTCATAAGTCAAGACGAGTTTCATTCGGTTTTAGAAGAAGTGCGAAAATACTAAGCTATAAAGAAGGTAATACAAGCGAGGGTGCAGAAAAAAACTATAATCTATGCACCCAAAACCCAGTGCACCAAGTTGGGTTTGCACTGAGTATTGAGTGTTTGTTCCCATGAGCCCTGTTACCACTATGGTTGGAAGAGATGAAAATTACTTCTTCCCAAAAAAAAAAAATACAGAAAATTCTCAAAGTAATAACAAACACTATATTTTAATCAAACTTAAAGAGAAAGGTTTGACGTCAATCGAATTCTTTTTTATATTTAAAAATATCAGATGTAATGAATTATATGCTTATTAAACTCAAAAAAAAAAGAAAAAATTTACATACATAGCAAAGTTTGTTTCATCAAACAAACGGATGAATTAAATAAATAATCATGAAACATAAATAATAATAATACTTTTCTTCTAATAATATAACTGTCGTCTTCAAAAAAGATAAGTAAATCCTTCAATAGTTGGAAACTATCATTACCTATTTAAAATATGAATAGTATGTAGCTTAATTATTACATATTTATTGTTATTATTATATTATAACTAAATTCACAATTCTCGTGAGAACCCTCTTCGAAATTTATCTAGACCAGAGGGATTTTGTGTTTATCAAATACCACAGGTTAATACGCATTCTTATCTTTTATATATTTATTTTACGTTGGATGGAGAAGCCTTCACCTGATTATGATATTTTTACCGACGTGCCACATTAGCTGACAGGCAGTGTGATGTAAATCGGGGAGTGACGATTCCAGTCTATGCTTGCCTAAATAGACTATTCTCCTTCCAGCAAGTGCAACGCGATATTTCATCATAATCGATTTTTTTAAATCTCAGACTATCAACTTTGTTGAATACTAAAACTGATAGAGTTTGATTCTTGCTTATCAAATATGAACATTTTTGAACGCTTATGGTGCATCAAGTTTTTAAATATGTCGTGTTCGTATTTGTATCTATAATTATCAGATGAACTCATACAGCTCGCAAAATTGATTGAGTTCCACTTTCGATTATCAATTATATATGTATATATGTTATATTAGCTAATCCAAAGAAGCTCGAAAAGTTACAATGTCTTCTTTCGACATTGTCCAGAAAATTTCTAACTGAGCTCATGCTTTTAATCCAATTAAAATAATTAACAAATTTAATAAGGTTTAGATATCAAGAATATCACAGTTTCTAACTCTATCAATGGATATATTTACTTTTTTCACTTTCGTATTTGAAAGGTTTAATTTGAGATTTAAATTTTATCTTTTGGATGCCATCCCCTTCACTACAAGAAAAACACCCTAGTTTTAGTGCAGCTATTGAGTTACCATCTAAGAAATAAGTCAAAATACCTTCAAAGAACTTAAAAAAGATAAAAAAAGAAAAAAAAAGAAGCGCTAGAGACATTGATTCATAATCAAAAATTTAGGCTTAAACCAAGCAATTTTCGACCGTCTGAAATCTTAGACGAAATTAAACACCATTTTATATCGAAAAACCCTTATCTCAAAAGCAATCATGTCCTTGAAACAAGATTTCCGTCAATTTTCTCCTTTAATCAGGAACTAATAAATTAATCATTCATGGCTAGTTCGAGGTTTAGAGTACGATATGTATTTTACAACACACACTTTTATAGAAATATTAACCTAAGAATATTAAAATGTTTAGGATGTGCGAGAAGTATTTGAGACTTGGGTTTGAAAACAAAGATTAGGAAATAGACATAAAAAATAACATCCGTGATCACTTTCATTATTTATTGTATTTTAGTATATACATAATTATTTTTACTGAACACATTAATAAAATAAATATTTACCCGCGCATATTTGAAAAGATATCCTAGAAATACATTCCAATCTACCGTTCCATCTAATCTTGCATATTCCATTCGAGCATACCAACATTTTACAACGTATTGTAATGCTGGTCAATTTGGTATAAAATATCGACTCAAGTTCGTAAACAAATATGTAACTGCCATCTTGCGCAGTTGACCACGAAACCTAAAAAATTTAAATCTCAAATTTTCACCTGCTAAATTGTAGAAGGGTAATGAAGTTTTTTTAAATTTCTAATGAAATTTTTATGAAATGCAGCCTTTTTGTCTGAAAAACACAGCTGAGAGCACTTTTTCCTCTCATTCTTCGATATTTAAGTGTTATCAAAATAAAAACTATTCAAAAGTAAGATGTTTAAAATTCATTGAAAAGGCATCAAAGTTGCATATATTGAGTACAAAAATACTACGAGAAGTCATGACACTATAATTAGAGATTTTAATTATAGTTGTGTAAATACATATCTGTTTAAAAACAGATATTTGTCAATTTGTTGACAGCCGGTCAAACTGAGAATATGTATGCTAATCGAAGTGAAAACCGACACAAGTCCAATTTTTACGAAAGAATACCTGGGCGCAGGCTTAATGGTGACTTTCCGAAACATAAATTAGCATTTTAATGTTTTAGCAAATTAGTGAAATATTTATGAAAGGTTTTTCTAGTCGCACAAATTTATCGTAATTTTAAATCATATACATTAAAAAAATACTATAATTGTTGAGTTTCATTTGTTTTTTTTTTTTCAAACATAAATAAATTAATCAAATACTTTTTCTTAATTTAAAAACTCGATTTCTTCTTCCTCATTCGGTAACTCATCAAACTTATTCTCGCACTGTAACTATAACATGCTTGAATTTTTCATCAAGTTGGCATTCTTTAAATGCTTGGATGTGACTAAATTAAGAAAAATATTTTGGATTGAGCATAAAATGTTTTAGGATCCATTTGCAAACTGATACTCCGTCAGACGTAAGACCACTCTAGATTTCCTTATTATGATATAGGAATATTGAGGGTAAATTTGCCGCGCAGAATGAGCAACTTAATCCGGACCACACGGAGTAATGTCATAAGATTAAATAATTTCGAAACATTTCGTGGAGTTGAGATGAATTGTCATCCGATAAATCAAAATAAACAAAATGGCTTCCGCAAAACACCGAAAGAATACGAAAGTATTGGTGTGTACGTAGTGATATTAATTGATTTATAGGTAACTTAAAAAGTGGAATAGTCTTCTGATCCATTTCTTTTCCATGGTTGTTGCATTGTTGTAAATGATCTGGTATTAATTGGATATCAAACATTAGAATAATATCAACAATATTATTTTTTCCCCCTTTGACACTATGTTCAGGTATAACCAGTATATCCTACTTTTTAATCCATCAGCTAAGTTAGATTTATGTTTTTCACTATTCCATTCTAATTTATTCAAACTATCTTTTTTAACAATTCTAATTGTGCAGAGGCTGCTTTGCATTTGCTAGTTTATATTAGGCATGCCAAACTTATTTTTCAAAAACTCACAATAAAGCATTGGGTGAAAGACTAAACCATTTAATTTCCAAAAAGGTCTTATTTGTCTCAATAGTTTCTCAGGTTCAATATTTATGACTGTTTGAAATCGCAAATTTCATCAATTTTCCTGTCAAAATCTCATAAAATTTTTGACATGAAAGTGGGTACAAACGTGAGTGTGCAAGGGGGTAAAATTTGACAAATCGCATTGCAACTCAGCAAAAAAAAATCGAAGTAACAAAAAATTTGGCAAGTAGATGCAAAAAATAATTTCTCACAGAAAAATAGAATTTTTTTTTGAGAAATATTATAACTATTACTAGGGAAGATAAACGTTGTTTTGGGGATAAGTTATTACATACTGGGTCATAACTCAACAAAAAAAAATAACCTCAAATAACACTAAATTTCATAATTAGATACTAAAAACAATGTTAAAAAAAAAAAAAAAAAAACAATATTTTTAAATTGCACAGCAAATCTAAATATAGACATTTAAATGGTTTTCAGGGGGTAAAATTTGATATAACGCATTGTAACCAAGCCAAAAAGAAATCCCAATGACCAAAAATTCGGCAGGTAGATGGAAAAATTAAATTTTCTTTAAATATTTTCATGTAAAATTTCATTTAATCTCAAAAAGAAATTTTCCAAAGTGTAAAATTTCTGGCCTTGTATAATATGCCAAAACAATCATACAAAGAAAAAAGTGAGTTAAATCATCGATAATTCCTCATTATTTTACCCAGCTCCACTCTTATTACACACATCAAATTTTCAAGTTGGAATCAAGATACACAAATACAATTAAAAAAAAATAATTTGTATCTTAGAGAGAAATTTTCAATTAGTTAATCAATTATACCTCAATTGGTTCATATCACGTTACAAAGCAGGAAAATAAGGCTCTTAGGGTATGGTTTCATATTATTTTTAGGCTAGATTAATTCCTGAAAACCAAAGGATCTTATAAAGAGTTTAGTTTCCTGTTTATATTTCAAAAAGAAAAAACATCGTAAACAAAAGTTTTTAGGAACTAAGTAGCTTTGGACCTCAACAAATTCGACACTACCAGTGTTAGCTAAACTGCTGTCACCTGAAATTTATTATATAATAGAAGAGCTTTCACCTCTACACTCAACTCACCTTTTGTGTTCTAGTCTGTATCCGGATTTACACTTAAACCTTTTATTGCGTGAGTGCTTGCCAGACTTGTAAAATATAAATAATACAAAATTTGTATATGTAAAGCTGGAGCCAGATTAGATATAGAGTGGATTGGTAGATAGTACATTTTTTGTAAGCCCCTGTTTAAAAGACTTCCTTGTTGCTAACTTAGTTTTCGCTTTTTTAAGGTAACAAGTGGAATAACTGGTTTAACACAACTACATTCTGTAATGGATCAGTTTTGTTTGATTTCACCACTATTGATTTCTTTGCCCGAGAAAAAGCCCACTAAAAAAAATTTTGTTGAATTTTTTTTTTACCAGGATGTTGACTACGTCGTGACCAAAAAAGTTCCAAAGCTGACACCATGATTTGACATAATAAGCCATTAAAGCAAAAAGTTTGCTTTTAACAAATATAGTAGAGCCAAACTAGTTTTTGATACATTGTGGCCTAAACTATTATTCCCAAGATAAAATTTTGATTTAAAATAGAAGAACACATCTTGTTTTCTTGGACCACTAATTTAATTCACACGTTTCAATTTTTCTGAATAAGGCAGAGTCAAATTAAAACATATATATATTTTAATGTTTTTTATAGGAAAAACTTTATTTTTCTACGTCAAGACTCCTTAAGATTTGTTTATCACAATTTTTTGAAAATAAAAATAAAAAAATATGCTATTTTTAAATATTTTAGAACATAAGAATGAAAACAGGTAGACCTAAAATTTGTTATGTTTTTAATAATTATAAACTTTATTTATAATCAAAAAGAATAACTTGGCAAAATATTTTACATATCTCATTTAATTAAACCTTTGATAAGTTTGAAGACTCTTCCGTAATGCTTAGAGAGAAACGCCATGTAGGGGCTCACTTCAACCATGAAGCTCATGGTAGCTGGTTACGCATTAAACAGAGCACCTAATATGTGTCGTTAATAAGAAAAAAGCACCCAACCCCATAAATTAATAACAACATTTTCCTTAATGTGAAGATTTCATTGAAAAACAAAATTAACAGTAAGTAAAATAATTCAAACATCATTCACCCCTAAAGTATTTAAATAGTAAAAATCACTTAGATATCAAACATGTGTAATTATTAAAACATTTACGTTGTACATTATCATAAAATACTTTTTAATATATTCTTATAGCATGATGTTTGTGTCAAAATAATCAAACAAGACACAATTCACACTAAACTTCTTAAAGTAAAAGGTAATGTATGAATACTGTGTGATATGAGTTTACCACTTAACAAATACTTTTGTTAAAAGTTATTTTATAGGTTAAAAAACTCAAATAAAAATTAGCTGACTTAGAGGAGTGACCAACAATACCAGCTGTTGTCATTGCATAATTGGTGGATCATGAAAGAAAAGATTTCAATCAATATCAACTTTCTATTCGCAAGAATTAAACAATATACTATATTTGATAAACTGAAAAATAACTTTTTAACCTTTTTTTTAGACTTTTGCATAATGAATTTATATAAAGATGTTAATACTACCTTAACAAGAGCTTAAAATAGTAAATTAACTATATAGTCTACATAAGACTGTTTATAAAAAGCACCTGAAAAAATCTTATCATAACAGTAAATTTCTCTTAAAATAGTAACTGATGATGAGAATACCAAATACAATAACATAAAAAGCATAATGTTACCATACCAGTTATTTATTTATGCACCCTTATACAGATATGTACAAATTAAAATAAATTACTTTCTTTTTAGCATTTAAAAAATCTGAAAATTTCAGAAGGGTGCCAAAATACAAAAATATCCCAAATTAAAATCAAGAAAGTTCTCTTCATCAGAGAAAACTTAGTACAAAATGTAAAATACCAAATGTAAAAAAGCTAAGTTATACTAGCCATAGTTCAAGGATGAAAATTATTTTTAAAATTTGGAAAATCCCATCTGCTCATTCCCTCCCTTCCTTTGCCCTCCTCTCCCTTCCTAGCGCACCATGATTACATGGAGAAAAATTAACAATTTCATAAGCTCTAGATTGCGATATTAAGATACTTACAGACTACTTTCACCCAGGCAAATGCAAGGCTACAAAAAAGTGTCGGTCAACAGTCAATGTCCGATAGGATTAGTGGTTTGTCCATTTCAAGCTGTTTTCTCTCAGACATTGTGTCTGGGAGAAATAAAGATGAGAGATTTCATTTAAAACATGATACAAATCACAAATATATAAAAGATAAAAATTTAACTCTTCCTAACTTTTAATAAAATAGCAATCGTTAAACTTTCTCCTTGATCATAATTTATTGCATCCTAAAATTTCTCCATTTATAACAAACAAAACTGCTAACCGATAATAATTTAATTTGAAAAGATTAAAAAAATAATAGATATTTCTTCTGTCTGTCAAAAAAACTTATACTCAATCAACAATAGAATAACATGCAATAATCTAAATGTACACTCTGTATGTGAAGCAAAGACTATCAAACTAGAGTTACTTCAGAAACGATACTCACCAATTTTCCGTAGAATTAAACAAAGCTCTGTTTAAAGTAGTCTTACCTTAATCGGCATCATATTCATTTTCAGGTTCAGTGTCTGTACTTTCATCATACATGGTTTCTAAAAAAATTTGAATTATTTCCTGGTAACATAAACACTGTCATTTTTATTTAAAAAATTTTTTTTGAATTCTTACGAATTTGTTTTCCAAGTATAAACAAAAACTATTTCTATTGATCTTTGTACATATCTGAAAGTTTTTTATATTAGGTCTGACGACCATTTTAGCGCATACTGCTCAGGGCTCAATAAATAGGTGTACAAGCATAAGATCGTACAACATATTCTTGCTCTCGTACATTGGTTTCTTTGCGGAACATGACATCATACACGCTTTATTTTTAATTTATGTAGATAATTTTTCCTTGAAAATAAATGTGTGTTAGCGTTTGTTAAGTACCTATAAGACGCTAAACCTACCATTTATATTGTAGTTCCTATTGTGTAGTTTACCAAATCCAAATATAAGACTGCCCGCATTCTGTATTCTATACAACCATCATTATCAACCATGTCACGTTAAAGTCTCCGTGGTGGAGTAATTACCATATTTTTCAGGAATAACCCAAATTCGGGAATAACTTGCTATTAGCCTCAATGGAACATAAAAAACAAAACAACAAAAAACAACATAAACAAACAATAAAAAACAATGAATACTCGTTCCAGAAGCTGAAGTTATCAAGCGTTGTGATGAAATGCACTGAAAAAATCATAGAAAAACATAAACAAGCAAAATTATTCGTATTAAAAAATGCTCAAATGTACACAGTCAGTCCAAAAGTCATTCTCTTAATCTCCAACCTCTTTTCGAGAACACTGACGCTACTGAAAAATGAATAAAAAATTTATCCTGTTTGTGATTTTCTTTGGTTCTTTGCAACTACTAAATTAACTTCAATTTGACCTAATTGTCAATTATTCAAGAACTACCAGTCCTGTTAAAACCAAAAACTTCAATAAAATCACTTTGTTATTTTTACATATAGTTAGGGAGGTAACAATTACGCATATTCAAGAAAGTTAGCTTTTATGTGCCAATCTTTTACACTCCGCCATCAATGTAAAAGTTTTTGTGTAGCTGTAACTACCATTTTTCATTTTGCGCTAAGAATTATTTCCTAACCAACTACATATGCAAAATATTTAGAATGAAAGTTGTGTAATAGTTACCTTTCAAAACTGCTTATTATTTCGAAACAGCGTTAAACTAATAATAAGCAGTTTTGAAGGGTAACTATTACACACGTACGTACGTACTTATGTTCTTATCATATATCCGTTTCATTCATCTTATTGACTTTATTGCAAAAGAAGATGGAATCCTCACAATCATTATCATAATCCTCGCTGGTTATGATATCTTGTTTGAAACATTTAAAGAACTGTATTTAGAATATATTTATGTATCTATATTTATTTTCCTTATAAGAGGAATTATTATTCTATTAATATCTAACAAAGTTAACAAACATAATTCATATTGTAACAAAGTTTGAATCAGGAGAGCAAGCCTGATGTAAACTTTTTTTTTTTGGAGCCAGAATTTTCTTAGTTTAACTAGATATGAGGCTCCAGCTATAGTATGCTCATTATTTATGGTACATAAAATAATAAAAATTTTCTGTATTTTTAAATATATTTATGATAGAGCGGTCGGTGATCGCTAATATTCAGAATTCGAAAATATAAAAATATGCGTACATTCCAATATCTAAATCCAAATAAAAAATAAACTACTGAATAACAAACATTGACTCTTTTTATGTGCTGTTGAGAATTCTATTGCGGTTTTAATGTAATATCAATGTTTTTGGCTGATGGTGAAACACCATGCAATTCCCTTATTCTGAAGTAAACTTTCCCACGGGTCCAATTTCAAAAAGGGCACCCAAATTTTTGTTCACTTCGCCCATTCAAAAACTTTCACCAAGAAGGGCTGAAAGGGATATACAATCGAGGTTTTTCGCAATGAAATCATTGCATTCTGGGCAAATCTTCTGAAAAAACGCCAGAAAAAAAATCAAATCTGAACATCAGAAAGAAATTGATACTACTTTTAAAAAACTCCAATTTAGAGGGTCACATAGACAATTTGACAACATGCCTGAGAAATGAAATTTCAGAAAAGTTATCAATGAGCAATAAATTGAATCTCGATTTAAATTATTCATTTTTATAATTTCAGTACATGTTTATTAAATCACTAAAAAGGGTATAAATGATATAATTTCATTCAGGACTTTCACAATTTAAGGTAATGTGCCAAAATGGTTTGTCTTTCATAGAGAGCTTTCAGACCCAGGCATCCTGATGATGACCTGGTATTGGTCAAAACAGTGATTGTGCCTCTTGGATTGTATCTAAAATAAAAAACATATTTTAGATTCTTGAACAAGTGATGAAGCAATGTGTAGAGAAAGCCAATTTAAAAAGGATGTGATCTACATAAAGGATTTTGTGATAAGGTTTGAAAACATTAATTACTGTTTATAGTAAAATGCGGACTATTTTGCACTGGTTTATATTTTGATGATGGTCATTTTATACCAAAATACTTGAATTAGGGGATTATCTGTACCCTGACCCTAGTATTTATGTTAAATTTAGTAACTTTATTGTGTTTGATTCTGATCACACTTTTTATTATGAATCCAACAAAATGTTATACTTTTTCTATTAGTTTGTTCAACTAAAATTATCTGCTACTCGTATTTTGGGCCCAAAATACCCAAATTAGGACATTAAGAACATGGGCCCTAAAATAACTCTTGAGCGTAGCCATAACATAACACGGTATTCCCAATTGAGTCAACGAGTCAAAATACACAATTGGAAGTGACAAAAATAAAAAATGCAAATTAATACTATTTGGTTTTTACTCATTATATATTGAAAATAATATATGTAGCAGAACAAAGAAAAACACTTGTCATTTCTCCACATTTTGTTATAATCGAATCACAATCTAGGAGTACAAGCATACAACATCTTCATGCTGTTGTACGCTTGGCTCTTGCCTGTAGGTCCCTTTTAAATTTCGTTGATGTTCTATTAATATCTTATTTTATCAACGATACTTAGATTTAAAATTAGTGCAGACAAAGCGGACTGTCAACTCTTGAAAGTTATAAAAGTAGAATAAAATCTTATCTTAATAACACCGAAAGTAAAAATTTTTTTTGTTGAAAGATTTTTTATTTTTCCTAATTTTTATAGCTTTAAAAATTTAAAGTTTTTTTCTTTAAAAGAATAAATGTAACTATATCCTTATATATGCTACTCCCCATATTTATATTTGCGTCATAAAGGTAACAAGCAAAAGATCAACTCACATAACCACTAGTATAAAAAGAAAGGCAGTCATAGGTATGAAAAAAAATAGCATTTAACCCAACTAAATAATTAGCATAACACCCTAACTGCTTTTTCTTTGAAATATCGATAAAGGCAGAAAATGAGTCTAACTTAAAATGATTATGCATATTTAATACGTATATATTAAGTATACGTATACGTATTAAGCTTTCAAAAATTCTAGAAATCATCAACAATAACAAAACTATCCAGAAATCTGGAAATATCCAGAACACTTTCATCTTATGGTTTTGGCTGAATTTAGTGCTATGTGTTTATATTAAAAAGCTGAAAGCGTAATTAGTGCTATTCTTAAGGTAAGAGATTAAAGACTTGCAACCCCAATTTAGTTGTTTTACACAATCTGGAGTTTAATTGTTAATTTCAAAAAAATTTTCTGGCAAGGCAAACCATGGCAGCCTTGCCTGTGGAGGATGGGAAGTAGAGTAGGAATTCACATTGATGATAAAAAGGCTGTATAAATTTCAATCCTGGCTAAAACCCATTTGAAAAAATACATGATTCATTCTAATACAGCTCCGTCACATTGATTAATTAATTTAGCTTGATAGGACAAAAAATTTATTTTTAAAATATTAAGTGAACAATATGACCAATATCAAGGCTAGCTCAGTCATTTCATACTGTAATGATTATATTGAAACATGAACTTTGGACACATCATTAAATTCAAGCAATTAGTTAAAAGATTATTCAACTCA
>JAUZNK010038413.1:2089-17613 GCA_035046665.1 Euphysa ruthae
ATAACCTGCTTTGACTGATATCTTATAAACTTATTGCTAAGGAAAATACCACAGCTATAACCTGCTTTGACTGATATGTCATGGACTTATACTAACAGCTTGCATGACGCCTCTAGTTACTCTTATATTAAAAAAATTTTTTTTTACTTTTTTATTTAAAAAACTGTTATTTTCAATTGACATTTTTAATCAATAATTTTTGATTAATGATAATAATTTTCTTTCTCTGGTTTTTTAGTTTTATTTTTAATTTAGCTGATACAAAGCCTTTTTTAATTTTTTTTCTTTGTAGTTTGTCTGAATTTCATATGTACAATTTTCTTGTAGGAACGTATATTGCAGTTAATTGTTCCCAATGTTCCACTCAATTTGTATCATAAGAATGGAAAAGTAAGCGTTTTTGTCAGTGATATACTATTTATAATTTTCTGTAATGTTCAAAACCAATCTTTCAAAACGTGAATTCTTAAAAGCCTCAAAACGTTTGATTTAAATGGATACCAGTTGAAATTACTCTAAATAATATCACAAAGATCTTTAAAGTAGTTTATTAGTTTATACGAGAATGTTCACAATAGTAATGATAATCATGTTTGTGCTTTCAAATTGGTATGACCCATACCTATTTTTTATATAGTTTTTGAGAATTCTTAATATAATATTTGTTTTTCATAGAACAGAGGTATTTTTCATTACTTCTATTAGGTACAGAGACCATTAGGGATTAATAATGATGACTTACAAATTTTAGATTTTTCTTTATTCTTTCAGCAAACAGTATTTTAAATTTTAATTAATGTAAATACACAAAGTCTAATACCAAAAGGCTCCATGTTTTAAGGTTGTGTATTTGTGTAAAGCCAAAGTTTTTTGTCAATTGGCCACTTTTTTCCTAAATGCTTGTTCGTAAATTTCTTGGCTCCATTGTCACCAGGGAATTTATTAATATCAATTGGAATTTAAACCTCTATGAAAGAAAAGAAGTCTTGATGAAGCTCTATGTTATTATTTAGGTTTACACATTTCTTTTAAATCTTGAATCTGAATACCAAGCATGGGCAGAGGCTTTAAGGCCAAGATTGAAAAGAAGTAAGTCGGGTTATTATTATTTTTGGAAAATTTGAAATTATAAACAATTTATTGAGATATTACCAGTTTCTCAGGATTTTCCTTACTAATACATGCGTTTTTTCTTGACAAATCCACTCATATCAGTTTATTTGGCTATAGGAATTACTTTTTCTCACAAAGAATTCATTGATTTTTTCTGGAATTTTGTGTAAATTTATAACAGCATAAAGAAAAAAAGTGATAACATTTGAAAATGCCTAAATGTGGCAATTTTATAGCTAAATATGGTAATTTTATAGCTAAATATGGTAATTTTATAGCTAAATATGGCAATTTTATAGCTAAATATGGCAATTTTATAGCTAAATATGGCAATTTTATAGCTAAAAACAAAATCTTAAGAATTTTTATTGAAAAGTTTTCATCATTTTTAGCCAAACTTTGCAATTAGTAAAAACCAAAAAAACTGATCGAAAAACTGATCCAAAAAAGCATCCAAATGGCTCCTTGTAAATTTTTTTTTTGTTTATGGACTCAAATACGCTTAAAACTTCAAAAAAAAAAATTTTCATCCTACTATTAAATTTACTTCCGAATACTCAACTGAAAAGATTAATTTCTTGGATGTTGAATTTACTTAGGTGGCCAAAGGCTCATCACAGATTTGTTCGCTAAGCCAACAGATACCACCAGTATCTTGAAGCTTCTTCATGTCATGTTTACCATTCCAAAATTTCAACTACTTTTAATCAAACTCTACGACTAAATCGTGTTTGCTCTGAGCCAATACTTTTTTATCGTAGTTGCAACGACTTGGAAGCGTTGTTATTTGATAGGGGTATAATAAAAAAATGGTTAGGGATCAGATACTTAGAGTCAGAAAATTTAGTAATGAGGGTTCACTAACACCTAAGCCTATACTTCACCAGGATAAAAAGTTAGTTCTGGATCTTTCATAGCGTCCTGCATTTTCTAAAGTAAAGAAGGTACTTGAAAAGATTCACCTCCTGCTCTCGTCAGATCAAGAACATAAAAACGTTTTTAAAAATGTTCCTATTGCTGAGTTTAAAAGGGGTAAAAGCCATAAAGACCTGCTAGTTAGAGCCTGAATTTCTTTGTTTTAGGCTATCTGGGAATGTAAAGGGTGTGGTGGAAACGTGGTGGGGTTTGTTGGTCTATAGTGAGCAGTAGTTGCATTAAAGATAAAGAGGGTGAAAATACCTATAAGATTCAGGGTGGAATTCTTAACTGCAACTCTTCGAACGTGGTATATTTATTACAATGTAAAACCTGCAAAAAAAAACAAATATGTTGATAGTACATGTACTAAATTCTAGCATAGATTTAACAGCTATCTAGCCTGTCACAGGAAGCATGGTCATAAGAAAGCTGTTCCACAAGTGTCTTTCCACGATAATTTCAGTCAAACAAACCATAAAGGCATGGAGGATTGAGAATTTATTCTTACAGAGCAAGAACAGAGCTTTACTCCTTTGCAAAGACGAGAGTCGTTCTGCCAGTATAAACTTAATTCTTTTGTTCCCCATCGACTTAATGAACATGATGTGGTATTCGACTATGTGTAAATTTTTCTTCTTTACCTTAAGCATGTATTATTTGTTCACCAGGTTTATATTAAGTTAAATATTAGAACCTATCAAGGTTGAATCGCTATTGAGTTACTTGATTGTATTGACGGACATTGGTTACACCATGTTTGTTGTTCTTTCCTGGTTGTTCACTTTAGTTTGATACCCTTGGTAATTTACATGCTTAATAGGTAGAATACTTACAATATCAATAGTACATGATTTTTTTTTTCTTTTTTCCACAAGGATCAGCTATGATGGTTGCCCTCAGGGGGAAATACCAATCTATTTTTAAATGTACTGTCATGGCTGAAAATTGTTTGTGTTGTTTTAAGAGGGAGATTTTTTTAAATTTAGGTTTGTTTTTGTCACTATGTCACATATATATATATATATATATATTAAATATTTTTATTAATGTATTTTTGTTATCTGGGAGTATTAATCGCCATAAAATTAAGGAAAAAATTTTCCTCGCCTCATATTTATCCCAATTAAAAGTTATCTCATTAACTTTGTTGGCAGAAACCCACCTGACTTTAGTGCAGATAACCAACCTGACTTTGGTGCAGGAAGCCCACCTAACTTTTGTGGAGGAAACCCACCAAATTTTTGTGGAGGAACCCCGTCTGATTTTCTTAAATGGTCCCTTAAATGTTAAGTTCCTAAATCAATTTCCATTTCATGCTGCTCCCAGAAGCTTGTTTCTGCACATGCTATTGTTGCCTGGTTATTTTTTTTGAACAAATTTTATTAAATCAAGCATGGTATTTTTTCTTTGTTTGATGTTTCACAATACAAATTATTTATCAGTAGAAAAGATATTATTGGAAGTTTGGTGGATTATAAAGTTTAACCAATTATTTGGTTACACGTTTACAGTTTTTGTTAGGTATTAGGTTTGTTGTGTTTAGCTTGGAATGCACCATAATAGTTACATTTGCTATATATATTTTTTGTGTTTAGTACATGCTCGGAATGCACAATCAATACATATGAGCAGTTTGGAACTGCAACAAGCTTTTGAAACTGTACTCAAGGTATTGTTATTTACTTTTTCTATTTGTTTTACCTTTATTTTGTTCATTTGATTTTAATTTTGAGAAGTCACGCTAGTTACCAAAAAATAGTAAACTGAAGCATATCTCCACTTGTTTGGTAGCATTGTTTTGAAATTTGCATTACCAATTAACAACAGCATTTTCATTTTTGCAACATTTCTGTAGCATTCTACGCCACACAGAATGATTCAGCCAGGCCCAAAGAAATTTCTACAAGTTTTTAATCTTGGCAATGAATGGTAGAGGACATGTCATAACAGATCAGAATTTGAGATGGCAAACGCGATTGCCAATGCTACTTTCAGTGGCAACCAGTTTTTTTTTTTTTTTTTTTTTTTTTATTTCTTAAAATATAATACTGGGCATCTACAACAAGTAAGTTAACGAGATTATTTCGCTTATTATACCTCTAACTACACTCACTCACCAATCAAGCTGCTAAAACAAAAAATGAAATGTTGTTCAATTTTTGCAAAAATTCGTCTCATTTTCTCAGGAACTTTATCGTAAAAAAACAATAGCCGATTTGATTGAGGTGTCTGAAAATTTTGATAGAAGTGTCTGAAATTTGAACAGGTTTGAATTAAAAATCTACGTTAAAATGAAGTTTAAAATTGAAATGTTTTTAATACTTTCTTCTTTTTTTTGGAATTTTAGGTGAAACTCTCCAGGGAACGTCCTATTCACTGTTATGATTCCATAAATTCTCTGCTTAAATCATATAAATTTTAGAATGAAACTTTTTCAGCATTAACGCCTTTTTAAAAAAGCATTTTTTTTTATAAAAATAGACACACAGTTTTACTTTAGATGATTTTTATGGTTGTCTATATCTACAATAAATTTTCAAACTCCTGATAAAGCCAACAAAGTTCAGTGAATTCACCAGTATTGAAATTTACTTAAATTTTGTTCCATTATTTTATTATTTTTTTCCATTTTACGTGATGTTAGAGAATCTTAGCGAGCATCTGTTGACCTTTATGATCACCTGTCAGAAATTTTCTTTATTTGATACTGTCCCAAACATCCATAGGGCTTTGTTTTAAAAAGATGTTTTCAGAAAAGTTTCAGAAAAGATATTTTGCTGTTATATAATTTTATTTCTTTAGTTTACAGTTTTTTATTTTCTTTAAAATCTGATTTTTTATTGTTAACCCTTTCACTACTAAGATATTAACTACTTTCACTACTAAGGTATACTGAAGTATTAAAAAAAAACATTCATTTTCAGTGACCCTAAAGTTTCTATCAGAGAATTCTATCAGAGTGGTTAGCATCTTTTTTCAAACTCCCCTTCTGTTAATGCTGTGTTAAAAATCTTATGTAATTTTTTAAGCATGGGAAATGTTTTTAAGTTAAGTTTAAATTCTCAATTTCTGTCCAATATTACTTAAAAGTTATTAAATTTGGTTTTTTTTTGTTATATTTGTTTTATTATGTCTTAAGTTAAATTTTAGCGGTAAAATCTCATATTTTCATATCGTCAGAATCACCAACCAACTTTATTTTATATGCTAAACCAGTAACTGATTTTTCTGCAAAAAATAGTCTTACTTATTCAATGATATTATTCCCTTGTCATAGTTCAATTAGATCTTCATTGAGAACATCAATATCCTGGCATATGTGTGTTACAACTCTCAAATCATTGATTCGACAGCAGTCCTGCTGAAGATAAAATTTTATCTTCATAAGCTTTAAAATTTTTGAGACCGGAATAGAAGATTTTCAATCACTCACTTTTACTCACTCACAGCATTCCTTTGGTTTGGTTCTCGATCACTGACTTTTTCATTGCTGCCAAATTCAAAATTCATGAGTTAATGATTTTTTTTCTTGTTTAAAGCCGTTTTTCAAAACTTTATATGTCAGATTTGACAAAATATAAGCTAACTTTTTTTTATCATTTTTCTAGTTTCTGTCAGATTACTCTTCCTTTCGCCAAACAATGGGGGAGAAATCACTCTTTCTTTTTTCTCCATGCAATAGGGGGGAGAAATCACTTTTTCTTACACCGTGCAATAGGGGTGAAATAGCTATTTTTATTCATAGGGCCCGTATATCATGTCAGTCATATATAACAGGCAGGCTGAAAGACCTGCACAGCGAGTCCATCTTAGTAAAAGAGTCAAAGTAATTTTCAGGAGGCGATTAGTCACTAAGTGCTTGTTTTTTAAATGCTAAGACACTCCACCTGTTTTTTCCTTTAATTTTTTTTTTGGAAAACATTTTACAATTTTCCTACTTTTTTGAAATAAGGTCCAAAGACTTGGCGCAACATTTACTGGGATACAGTTCATTGGAGCTGCCAGACCTACGAGCATGGACTTTTCAAAGTTTGACGGTAAGCTAAAGTTAATAATTTTTAGCACCTCAATTGGACATTTTCATGATTTCTCAATAGATATAGTTTTATCAATCAAAAGAAATATATGCAGTAGAAATTCCATTTAAAAATGTCCTGTATTTTTTTAGTGTTATATATTCTCAATTTTATTTTTTATATTTTCATTAGAATCATAAAAAAATATTTTACATTCTTTGTGCAATATTGATAAGGTTTAAAATCAGTTTTTTTTTTTTTTATTTTAAAAACAACAATTTTATATCTGAGATTGTTTCAAATTTTTTCATTCCAGTTTTTTTTGACTGACTGGCACAATCCTGAGTAACTCTTGTTTCAGTTTTTTAATCACTCAGAAGAAAATCATAATGATATAAAGTTTTTTGCAAAATTCAAACTAAATATTGGATTGGCCATCTATATGTGCAATATAGGTCAGTTGGTCAGTCAACTTGACCATCCATGTCTAGAAATCATTTCAGCTTTGACAAAATTAGCCTAGATCTTTTTTTTTAAATTCAGTTAGCTAACTTCAACTAGGCAAGCAGTTAGGGTGGAATATTATAAATAAATATGAATGATAATAACTATAAAATAAGTATAAGTTTGAGTGCTATAAATAAAAATGTTGGAAATTTGCATAAAAATATGTTTAATGGTTAACCAGAATTCACAGAATTTTAGCTTTTTATCAATTCAATAGATTTTTTTCTAACCATTTTTTTCATTTTCCAGTGGGAAATTTTTTTGGTTAATATTGAACTCGACATTACATAAATTCATTTTGGTTTAGAAACAAAAACAAAATAACATTCCTGGGTGGTATCTCCTTGATGGAATAGAACAGCTCAATCAATATGTCTAAGACAATTTTAAAGCTATTCTTATAAGGAATTTGTTTTCATTATTTCGAAATCATGTATTAAAAATGAAATAACTTTTGGAAAGGAAACAGATGTTTGTGGAATAATAGAAATTTGTTTTAAATAATAACAAAAAGAATTCAAAATACAAAAATCTTATGGTTATAAAATTGAGGAGTGTTCCAATATGGAGTTATGAATAAAAAGTATTCTTGAAAAATATAGGCATTTTGTCGGGTTATATAGTTGGGTTATCTTATGATAGCGGTTTTTTTTTTTTTTTAATTTTTCTTGTTTACATATACTGTTCTGAGTGTTTTAGCAAGCAGTCATAAAGTAGTTGTGTTTTTTAGTTTATTTGAAAACGTGATGTCAAACATTTCCTTGATACATTGATTAAATGATGTGAGACAAAGTTTCTGTTCTGTAAAGTACTTATGAACTAAGCAATCCAACCTTTCCAATTAAAACAAACAAAATTTTGAAGCTTTTTTCCAGAAATCTACCTTTGTGGACTGAAAGTAATAAAATTTTGCCCACAGTTTTGTGGTAAATATTAATGGAAATCTTTTTAATTAACAGCTACTATCAAACATAGTAGAATTAAGGCTTTATGTATATAAAAATTCTATGCGAAACATTGGAGTACTATGTTTTTCAAAGTTATCTTTGGCATTTTTTTTTTACCATAACTTGTTTTGTCATTAATAAGTGTTTTTTTTTTCTTGTTTATATTTGCTTAGGATGTTTTTTCCTGTGCTTGAAGTGTTATATATTTGTTTTTTTAATTTAGCAAATTTTATGAGTAATTTGAAATTTCATATATGTTCCCTCAAGTATTTATTAGACTCAGTTCAATACGAATGAAATTTTCGCTACTTCAATACTTCATGTGGTACTTTTGCTAAGCTTTTAGCGGATTGAAGTTTAAAAATACTTAAGTATAGTTTTGTAAGTTCTTTTGACCAAACTGTCAAAATTTTTGTTTTGATAAATAAAAATTCTTAGAGCAGTAATGGTTTTTAGTTTTTGTTAACAGAATTTATTAGTCAGACAATTTATCAATTTGTCCGTTATATAATTAGAATGATCCTAATTGACAGGTTTTCATATTTATGTGAAAGAAATGTAAACTTTTTTTTATCCTAATATTATTTTGATTGTGAGATCCCACTTTCAAATAAATGCGCTCTCCAATAAGCTTTCCTAACCCTTACTGGACTTATTTGAGGCAAGAAATTAAATCGGTTGGTGACAGTATTATTAAACCTTCAATCAAATTAATCTTTTTGTCCAGCTTGAGCATGGCACTTGTTTATAACAATGTTTGCACCTATGGGAGCTTCATAAATAACAGCGCAACTAAGGTATCTTCCCTTTTTGGTATTCATCCATTATGTTTATAGAAGTAAAATTAGACTATTTAGTCGATAATCAATATTTTGATTTGTGTTGCTTTAGAACCATAAAATTGCTACGGCTGAGAAGTAATAAAGAACTTTTGAGAATGAGAAATAAATGCATTGATAGTTTTGAGGCTCTTATATATGAGTTTATAAAAGGGGGAGTATAATAAAAATGGTCATAATTGGGATCACCCCTTTTAAATCCTCTCTCCATATTATTTTTATCATATAACACTTGTTTGATTTATCCTTTTTACAATATCATTTATCCTCTTTTTTTGTTTTTAAAACGCGAAAAAACGGATCTTCTATTTGATAGAAAATTATAATTTTTCTCAATTTTTACTCATCGATAATCTTAATTTTTACTTCTTGGCCTTGTCGGTAATCTCACAGATTTCTTTGACTGGGGTTTAAAGAGGTGGATATTTACTTGTTTCCAGTTGATCAAAGCCATTGAAGCAAGTGTATTATGAATTGAGATAATTGTAGTTGATTATAAATCATAAAATTTTAAATAGATTATTATTGTAAGAACCGTTAATATTAGATCAAATGATAGTTTTAAGAAAATGCTTGTAGTTGTATGTTATTGCAGCTCAAGAAGATTTGAAAGCAGGCAAGGGTTCTCTATTATTTGCTTTAATTATAGCAGATGACAAATAGCTATAACAGATTGAGCTTGAATTATTAATTTGCTAAAGCAATGCTGTGGCAAGTTTTAATTTTGTAAGGTTTGTAATTTTGTACCCTCTCATAATCTGCCTTCTCTAAAATGGTTTCTAAAATAAAAATCCATCAGCGCTTTGATCTCTAAAATAATTTAAAATTGAACATTTTTTGAGTTAACAAGATCTCTTCTTAAAAAATTTATGTTGGTTAAATTAGGGAAATCCCTAATTTATATTTTTTTTAGCCAACGTTAATTAGTTCATCCTACATTTTTTTTATCCTTTTTTATTGTTCAGATTTCAGTATTT
This sequence comes from Euphysa ruthae, assembly GCA_035046665.1. Classification (NCBI taxonomy): domain Eukaryota; kingdom Metazoa; phylum Cnidaria; class Hydrozoa; order Anthoathecata; family Corymorphidae; genus Euphysa; species Euphysa ruthae. The sequence goes on from JAUZNK010038413.1 coordinate 11,407, forward strand.
TTATGTTTGTATTTAAATTATGAAGTTTCAGAAAATCACAACATTTTTCATTTTCTTGTAGTCTTTGGCAGCATAACACTGTTTTAAAAATCACTGGTGGTCTAATTGAATAAGTTTATAATTATCATAACTCCAAAAACATTTAACTGTTATGTTTTTTATAAAAATAGAAAATAATTTTTTTTCTTTTTTTGTGAGGTACTTTTCATGATTTTACAGCACATCTGCATGGTTTTCAATTATCTTTTGTCCTGCTCCCCATGTAATAAAAGTTCAGTTTAATTCAATTGCGTCATTCATGTTTTAAAATTAGAAACAAGAAACTTCATTTACCTTACTATTGAGTTTCAAATGAATATGGGGTTCAATTTATTTGACATTGAATGAAGCCTTTGTTTCTATTCTGGATTTTGAGTGAATCTTTCTTTTTCTTTCTTTTTTTTCTTTTCTTTTTTTCTTTTTGTGTTAAATGATTTAATAGCAGCTTATATAATTCCTTCAGATGTCAATTATTTGTTTTTGTTTCGTTAAGAACAAAACTTTATTTGTGATTAGTGTTGGCAATGACTCAGCCGTGTTACAATGCTCATTTACCCCAAAAAAACCATATAAGCTCAAAAGTAAGCTAACATTTTTATTTCTTTACTTAATTTTGGTTTTAGTCAGACACCTTCAAAAAACACAGGGCTGAATCTAGATCACTTTTAGTATCAGTAGGCCAGTTTGGTCACCCAAATAACTAGTGTTGGCCACATTCAAGCCTTGAACAGTTCTTACAATGTCTGAAGCAATCTCTTCAGTACAGCTTCAACAGTTATAACTAATATATTTTTCTGACTCTATATAGTTTTGATATCTACTTTTTTAAATATAAAAAAGTTTTTGTTGGTTTTATTGAATTAGCAGCAAGTGCGCACTTATTTCTTGGAGTTCACTGACACATCTTTATGACGCTAGCGGTCAGCTGTTGATAATTGTTCAAAAATATTATGTTTCCAGGGCTCTATATGTTCATCCTGATATCCAACACATGCAGACTTGTTTTTAATGTTCATCATTTTAAACGAGTTTGTAATTGACCATTCCTTCATTGAAGTTGTTGGTCCTTTTAAGTGCCTCTAAAAGAGCTTCTGTCTCATCATTAATTACCTGGCACAATAATAGATGTTAAACTGATATATGTGTTAGCACTATCAACTTGATAAACAATGTTCTTTCTTCTTCATACGAGGAAAAAGTGTCACTCCAACAGGTAAAGTGCTGTTGACCATTATTGGTAGAACCAATTTCTTTTGACGCCTCAGTGATCCAGTTATTTTTCATGTTCTAAGATATGTGTACATATTCTTAAAAAATGAAATATGATATAAATTTGATGTTCTAATTCTTTTGTAAATAATACTTACCACCTCCCCTACATTAACTTTTAAATTTTGGCTTTTGTAGGACCGTTGTTAGAAATCAAAAAGATATTACTGTTTAAGGCTTTCTTGAGCTATTATTGTGGCATCTTCTGACATATCTTTTTGCTTGTCAACTATGAAATGTGAACCACAGTCATATCAAGTGAGTTCCATTGCTAAAGTAGCTTTAGCAATTACTTCTTTTCTGTTATAAACAGCACGTCCACAGCTGTAACTTAAGCTGCCTCATTAAAGAAAATTTTCACCAACCACTGCTCTTTTCTGAGTTGGCTGAAGAGAACACCCTTGTTAGTCCTTAATACAAGATTTGAACCTTTCATTTGGAAGGCAATTTGTTTCAGAATTTCCTAACATACAGTAAGCTGAGGAAGAAATGTAGACCAGTTCATCAGCTAGAATCAATGTGTGCTTCGCAAATTTATGATTGTTTGGAGAAGTGTTAAGATATGTTTTTTGTTATATGTTTACTTGGTTGAACTAAAATCAATTTAAATGCTCAAGTACAAGTTGACACTCTGCTCAAAAAGATTCGGATAGTTTCACTATTTAGGGATTATTTGCTGATCAAACTGTTCTTTTGTAGATTTAAATTCATTTTTGGGATTTAAATTCCATTTTTCTCAACAGTTTCATGGAATGATGAAAGAAATAACAAGTCAAATTTTAGTAAAGAAACTATTTAACGTTGTTGTGACTCATCTCATAAAGAAAGGGTTAAGTTTTCATGCTTATTTCAAGTATTTCTATCGCTTCATGATATTTTTTGTTAAAATTATAAAATGATCCAATTTTTAAATTTGGTAACCCTGTGATGTCAAGCATGTTTTAGTACTGCATGCCCTCAGAAGCAAGCATTTTTTTTTTTTTTTTTTTTTTTTTTATGACTTCTTTTACATTAGATGAAATATCTTGAGTAATTATCTTTATAAAAATTTCAAAAAGGCTGTTCTGAAAGGTAAAAGGTTAATTATAGAAAAAACAAATTTAAGAAAATCATCAACCAAGTTTCTAAAACTGACTTTTTTGAAAATTTTTGAAAAAATGAAATAAAAATATGGAACAATTATGAAATTATTAGATGAATGAAACACCAGAACAAAAAGAAGGTATCATAGCATGAAAATAAGGCAAAAAACAGTTAATAATGCAGCAAAATAAAAAAAAAAAAAAAAATAAAAAAAAAAACAGATTTAGGAATATAATCTTATCAAAAACTTTTATCAAAAATCCACTTTCAAGTGTATTGTATTCAAAAAAAAAATTAACTGATTTCTATTATATCTAATCCAGAAATCATGTTAAATAATGCTTTTTCATCAAAGGAAGGTTGCCACCACAAAATTTCTTCAGCTTATTTCAAAGATGTTGTTACAAAGATTACTTAAAAAATTTTATTAAAATATATTAAAAGCTTACCAAGTTATTTTAATACGTATAATTTGTCAAACCACCGGGTTTTTAAAAATCATGACGTAACTGGCACACCAAGTTACTACGGCAATGCAGAAAAAATCAAGTTCATGTAATAAATATCTTATGTTTTGCTCATTTTTATATGAGGTTTTTCCACTAGTTAGAGTTTTTATTTTATTAATTATAATGTCAATGGTATCAGAAACAGAGTTTGCTGCAGATTCATCTTTGAAGAACTGAATGATATATTTCAAAATGTTATGAAAACAGCCGTACATGTTTAAACCAGAGTGTAATTCAGTAAAAGAAGAAGTCGAGGAAAATGAAAAAGGCGCGCAGCAGTTTACACATTTGAATTTATGTGTGGGAAACGTGGATTAATATTGTTGTGAAAGTTGTCGCTTAGAGAGAGAGGTTGACCAGTTATGTTGCGAAAAAATAAAAGCTGGAGGCAAAGACAAATTTGAAGGTATTTATAATTATTTTCATGGCTCCGTATACAGTAAATCTTTTTTGTTTTCTCTTTATAAAAGCATAAGATATCTTACTTGTGATTTTTCAGAGAAAAGTTAAATATTCTTCGATTTTTGTTTTTATGTTTACAAAATGTAATGTGTTTTTTTAAGTTTTCCCTATTCTGTCTTTTAGATTACAAATACATTTCTGAAGAATTCAAAAGATTTTTTTAAAAGAAACAGTCTTGAAAAACGTTTTTGGTAAGCCTACACGAGACAAAATGATGTTTTAGAGGAAATTCCAATCTAATTGAAAACATTGTTCAGTAGAATGAAGTTCACGCATCCAAACATAAGCGGGAAGATTTTCTCGTTTAAGGTTTTGCAACCATTATTTTTTTTTTTAGGTTTCCATCCCAAGGAAATCTAAAAAACTAACGTTGTTTTGTTTCCTTGGGTCTCTGTCACACTATATGGCAGTGCAGATACCTATTTTGTAGCGAATAATCATTAATAAAAAATAAAAAATAGTTATATACAAAGTAGTAAGGATAATTGATAACAACTGATCTTAACAGATATAACAGATCTCTATAATTCTGAACAACTGTTCCGTGAATGTCACCAGTGATGTTATAGAATTTAAATATATCTGGTTAGTTTTAAATGCTTGCTATTTTATAATATTTAGTTTCTTCTAGCTTTATAAATATTAGTTTTAAGTATGACAATTTATATATTGTTGGAATTGGGAATATTGAGTAGATTAAAGTGAACATGAAAAAAAAAATTAAAAATTATGATGGCACCCTTCCTTTATAAAAGGTCGAAGAAACTTTCTTGTTTCAAGCCCAAAATACGACACTTTAGTCTTATTATACTCATCTTAAATATAGAAATCATTATCTGAATGAACTTCAGCAAAGTTATCTAAGCCAGTAATAGAGTAAGAACACCGACTACTTAACAAAAAAAGGACAGGCCTTATATATTTTTTTAAATAAAAACAATGATGAAATTCATGATTCCGATAGCTGGGTCATTGATTTTGATATGATAAATGATTAGATAATATAAACCAATCATCTGAGAGCACAAAAAACCATTATATAATTGAAATGACACCATAAATTCATCTAAACACTGTATATGTAAACATTGTGCATATCCTGTAAATATAGGGGATTGGTTCAAATTTCAAACTTCACTATCCCATAAATATATTGGATCTCCCACTCAGACTTTAATAAACTTGATAAAATGGAACTTGCATGGCCATACCTTTAGTAAATTTGGCAAACTGGTTTACTTTCACTCACTAATACCAATACTCAGTAATACTATTTTATAGCTCATGTCAGTTAGACTTCAACGGTTTACATGATATAACTTCATTGGAACAATGAATATTATATGAAAGTGAAATTTTGATAATTGATCAGAAAGAGAAGCATAGTAACTTTTTTCCCTTTAAGACTCAATTTTAAGTCTTTAAATGTCCCATCTTTATTCTATGGTTTTAGCACTGCCGTTCATAAACTTAAAATGTTTGGTTTATAAGAGAATTATTGAACTGGATCTCATTGTTAACATTTTTTTTAAACCCCTTAAATCTGTTTGAAGAAAATTAGTAAAGTATTTGCCATGTATTTTAAATAGATTAGTTTAAAAAAATATTTGTATTTCTATTAATCAAAATTTTTACCATGATTAAAGTTTAATCATGATAAAAAACGCATGGAAATATATTCCATGTTTTATTAAAAAGTCTTTAGGTGTCTAGAAATAAACTTAGTCAGAAATAGCTTTGTTATATTAAGGTGTAAACATGACTAACAGTCTATATATTAATTTATAAATTATAAATTTCCTTTATAAATATTATTTCTTTAACTGCATTCTTTTTAAATTTCTCTGAAATATGATTTCTCTCCTAGCACAATTGAGAAAATACATATGCTTACAGATTTAAAAAATATAAAGGCTATAGTACAAAAATAATAAAATAATGGTTTTCTGGTCTTCTGGTCTTCTGCTTCATAATGCTTGATAATAAATAAAACATACACATAACTGCTGTTGAAATTAAGAAGCAAATATAACTGACTTTTAAAACGTGAAATATATTTTTAAACTTAAATATTTCAATTTATTGATATAAGTTTTTTTAAATTTTGTTTTGGAATGCTTGTTTTCTCGATAATGGTATTTGTTTAAGATATTGTTTTATTTGCATAGTTAGCTCATTGTTCTTTCTTGCAACATTTAAATATTTCCATATGTAACTATTATATTGAAGTTTATGTACGATGATGATATTGGTGACAACCTTATTGTTTTAAAAGGTTATTTTAAGGCGATGAATGGAGTATAAATAGGTTATTCTAGTTGATATATTTACCTTGTTACTGATGTTTTAATTTAAATACCATTTTTAAAACAAAAAAATAAAGGTTTAAGTTTATTACATGCCAGTGAGTTGTTAAGTTAGTGCTTCAAAATATAAAAGATAGTTTGTTCTAGAAGGAGTCACCTCTCAAGCATTCCTGGACTGGTGTTCTAGTGGAAAATTTCAGAGCTGGATCTGTTATCGGGTTATCAGAATTGCTGTGTCAGCAGGGGAAGGGGAGCCTCTTAGTTTAAATTTAAATTATGAAAAGGCTATTTGGAACCTCTGTTCACTGAAACCTAGGAACTGTTGAAAGCATTCAGGCTACAACGGCTCTCGCCACATAACTTTATGGTACCACAACAACAAATGTTCAAATTTAGGACTGAAACTCCATCCATAGCATTGCTACCATTTTTTTTTTTTTTTTTTTTTTTTTATATCCTGTTTAGACTATTTTAATCCCATCAATTACTATTTTTACGTAATAAAATTTTAGAATTTCCTTGATAAATGTTCCAATGTT